>CAUYUJ010022400.1:0-15000 GCA_963575745.1 Prorocentrum cordatum
CTTAGCAGCGCTCAGCGGCGCTCAGCAGGGGCTAGCAAGGCTTGGCATGGGCTTAGCAGGGCGCAGCAGGGCTCAGCAGGGGGCGAGCCTGGCTTATCATTGCTTAGCAGGGTTTAGCAGGAGCTAGCAGGGTCAAGACTTAGCTTGGCCCCGAGCGCTCTCTTCGGGCTCCTCGGGTGCCGAGGTAATGCTTCCAGGGTGCCAGATGCGGTATACTTTCACCAGATGAGGGGGGGGGGGGTTGGAAATCTTGAGACGCAAACTGCGCCAACCCTGTCATTACGTCATTTTCGTCCTGCCCGTGCCCCGTCCCCTCGGCGCAACATTTCGGGAGCATGACTTCTTCCTGGAGGCCCGCGTGTGTGCCCACAACATGGGCCAACGCCGCAGGCCAGGCTTGACACATCCGTGGGCCCTGGATCTCCGAGGAATTAGCTTGCGTATAGACATACCAGTGATTGTTCTAAGAACCTTTTGTGGTCTGCACGAAATGCTCTCAGTACATTTCTGGCTGGGACCGTCTTGTTTTAACACATCGAGTTTATGTTATAAGAACATTGTGTTTGTCATAAGAACATGCTCGTATTCTAAGCACATTTTGTGGTAGGCCTCTAGGAATGCCGGGACAGTCGGTCCCTGCTCAAAGTACAGTCGGACCGAGGTGTAAGATCGAGGTCGGTTCGGGGAGGGTACCCGAATGTTTTTCGTGTCTATGGCATGTCCTTGCGCATCTCGGAAAGGGTACATTTGGATGTTCGGTGCGTGTTGGCCGGCTGAGGGTCTCATGTTCTTGAGGGATGTTCTTCTGGCCCAGGTCCGACTATCTTTCGCTATCCCTTCCACGGGTGCTCTCGGGGATCCCTCCGCTGGTGCTTTCGATGGTCTGGTCGGGTTCCGCCAGCCCCTCCTTCTCCTTGACCTCCTCCTCCTCCTCCGCCTCCTCCTCCTCCTCCTCCCCCTCCTCCTCCCCCCTCTCATCCCTCCTCTCTCCCTCTCCCCCCACCCCTCCATACCCCCCTTCCCCCCTCCTCCCTATTTTCCCCCCCTTCCTCCTCCTCCTCTACTCTCCTTCCTCCTTCCCTCATCCCTCCTCCTCCCTCTCCTCCTCCCTCCCCCCCCCTCCTCTCCCCTCTCGTCTTCCTTCCCTGCTGTTCTTGCAACGCCGATGTCAGTTGGATTAATCCCCAGACCGTCGGTGAGGGCGTCAAGTTGCGCCCCTCCTCCTCTTCCTCCACCCCGCCTACTCCCCCTCCTCCCCCTCTCCTCCTCACTCCTCCTCTCCTCTCCTCCTCCTCCGCCTCCTCCCTCCTCCTCTCCTTACCTACGGTTCTGCTCCTCTCCTCCCTCCTCCTCCTCCTCTCCTCGTCCATCCTCCTCGTCATCCTCCCTCCCTTACTCCTACTCTCTCTTCCTCCTCCTCCTCCTCCTCCTCCTCCTCCTCCTTGTCCTCATCCTCCTCCTCCTTCCCCCCTCTAACGTATTGTGGTGGTGGTGGTGGAAAACAGGCCTATCATGCATGAGCATGTTTCATCGTTCTTCGGTCGCAAATCATGGGAGCCTTGGGTACTCTCGTAAGTTTACCTTTAGAGTGCACTCGCGTCGACTAGCGTCTGGCAGCCGATGAGAGAATGCCGATTAAGCGTCAATGAGCGTCGATTAGCGTCGATTTAGCATCGACTAGCGTCGATTCGCACGTGCCGACGGTGTGGGAGGCTCCCATGAGTTGCCAAAGAACCTTCCGAGGTCTGCACGGAATCCAAGCTATCCGCTCGTACCTCCGAGACTATAGGTTTTAGCGCTTGGGTTCTTACTCTACAGCCGCCAGGTGCCTCTTGTCTCCAGCGGTCGTTGGCCAAGTTGGCCTTCAGTGCCACTCCTGACATCCACGAGTAGATCCTGCAACCACCTGTGTGCCTCAGAGGCCATTGAAAAACTCAATGGCCTCGCCCATGCAGGGGACGTCGAGCCTCCGCGCTTGACCCGCTGTGCTGTGACCGCGGGGAAAAAAAGGGAGAAGCGCGCCGGTCGTCGGAGGGGAGCCGCCGTTGCAGATGTTGGCCCACTGGGTTCGAGGCGTTGAGGCCGAGACATGCCATTCGAATCGGTGATCGTCTACATAATTGATGTACACCACATTTGATTGTTTCGTCGAACCCGTGACGAGGAACCTGTTCGTACATATGCAAACAGTTTACGTATGACTCGACGAGACAATCCATGTCGGGGCGAATCAGTTATGTAGTCAATCCCCTATTCGAGCCATGGCGTATCGAATTGCTCATCCCCACTCCCCCCCTCCCGTCGTGCCGTCTGTAACTTCGAGATCGAAACGTACCCAGGGCTTCAAGTACGTTTGGGAAGGCCCGTTCGGAGCCAGCATATCCTGGTGTTATGTGCACATGCTTGTGCCAGCTGTCCGCTTGTTTTTTCCTGGGCATGGCTCATAACAGTGATTTGGTTGGTTGTACCGAGCCGTTGTCTGTCATGTGTTGTCATTTGGCCGATCGCCCCTGCGAATGTAACGCAACGAAGCACGGTCTCAAGATCAGATATATACTGTCAGAGCTAATGTGGTGCTCGATCGTTCCGTCGAATTGTACACGGATTCGCGTGCCCCAGTTGGACAATTCGTTTGTCGGGGGGGAGGGATGGGGCGGACGCTTTCTTGTATCTTCGAGTGTATGGGGTTCGAGGATGCTCCCCACTGCTCGTACAAGGTAGAAAGTGCGTTCCTCCGAAAAGTTCTCCGAACGTGGAGCGGTCTGGAGTGACTTGCGTCGGAGGTCCCCCTTGTTGCCTTGTTGCTCCCGGGAGGTCTGGGTCTGTTGTCGCTTCTGCCCCCGTGCGTTTGTCTTTGCGCAAAGCGATTACAGTGGAGACCCATGCCAAGGAACACCCTGCTTGCCTCCAGGGTGCCCTGGGATTCTTGAGTTTCGGTGAGTTTGTGTTGGAAAGCGTGACATGCCCACAACAAATCAGCGGACGTCTTGGGGTCTCAGGGTTTAGTTTCGTGTGGAGGGTTTCTTGTGGTCGAGCTCCTGCTGTATCAAGCCGTCTTGGGGTGGAGCAGTGCCCTGGCTCAGCTGAGACTATGCGTGGACGCCACGTTTCCGAAAGAGGTCAACCACACGAAGGTTTTCCCTCGTTAACTTAGCTGTCCCAGCCAGCGCACCATCCTTGAATCCAGGCCTCCCAAGTGGGGTCCGAGTATATGAGGTCCAAGGATGGCTCCGCATCGCTGATGCATCGGCGATGCGGCGCGATGTGGAGCCCGATCTTCTCCACGCCAACGTCGCCGACGCATCGGCGATGCATCGGCGATGCATTGGCGATGCGGCGCGATCCTCCGACCCCATCTTCCCGGACCCCATCCAGGACGCCTCTACTGAATACACGGGGAACGAGCGAAGGAGAGTGTGGCAGGAGATGAACCCGCGGGCCTCCGTGCGGACGTGGCTGCAACCAGGTCGATGCACCAGGTGAGGCTGTGCGCTGGCAGGCGATGGATTCGTTCGGTCGGCATCTGGAGGATCCGAGGTAATCATCAGTGGAATAAAGCCGAATATCAGGAGGGGAAAAAAACACACAGACACGATTAATCGTCGATCCCCCGGACAATATGGGAAACTATGGGAAGTGGGGGGGAAGACGAAAACCCAGAAAATGTGGGAAAAGATTGGGAATCTTGGGATTTGAGCGTATGGATTCCCAACCCTATTTGGTTGGGTGTTCGTTTTGAATAGAACACTGCGGTCGCGTCCTCCTCCTCCTCCTCCTCCCGCCTCCTGCCTCCCGCCTTCTGTCCCCCCTCGCCCCCTGCGAGACCTGCTGCCAGTGCGCGGACCTGGTAGGGGGGGGGTGCGATACTGTCGACGTTCGAGGGCTGATTGGGCACCGCGCAGACCTGAGATAGATCTCACCGTCCTTGGGGGGGTGCGATCTGCGAAATTGTCGCCACGTTCGAGGGCTGCTAGTGAGGCACCGCGCAAACATGAGGTAGACCTCGCCGTCCCTGGGGGGGGCTGCGATCTGCGAAATTGCCGCCACGTTCGAGGGCTGCTGGTGGGCCCAGCGGAGTGAGGCACCGCGCAGACTTGAGGTAGACCTCGCCGTCCCTGGGGAGGCTGCGATCTGCGAAACTGTCGCCACGTTCGAGGGCTGCTGGTGGGCCCAGCGGAGTGAGGCACCGCGCAGACCTGAGGTAGACGTCGCCGTCCTGGGGGGGCTGCGATCTGCGAAACTGTCGCCACGTTCGAGGACTGATGGTGGGTCCAGCGGAGTGAGGCACCGCGCAGACCTGAGGTAGACGTCGCCGTCCTGGGGGGGCTGCGATCTGCGAAATTGTCGCCACTTTCGAGGGCTGCTGGTGGGCCCAGCGGAGTGAGGCACCGCGCAGACCTGAGATAGACCTCGCCGTCCCTGGGGGGCTGCGATCTGCGAAATTGTCGCCACGTTCGAGGGCTGCTGGTGGGTCCAGCGGAGTGAGGTTCCGCGCAGACCTGAGGAAGACTTCACCGTCCCTGCGGGGGCTGCGATCTGCGAAATTGTCGCCACTTTCGAGGGCTGCTGGTGGGTCCAGCTGTTCCCTGTTTCCTCTCCGCGTCCTCTCCGTCCTTCCCCTCTTGTCCTCTGTGTTCCCGCAGCCTCTGGCTTAGATGTGCAGGGACGCCCTTGGCGTCCCGTGCGCCGTCCCTACTGCCCCGTTCCAGCTCAAAGAGATCCCTATCCCCAGCACCCTCGCCCGTCTGACTTAAGACAGTTGGTAAGCGGAGCGATGGTTGAGGGAGATCACGGCGATGGTGAGGGAAGAGCGAGAGGCAGCGATGAGACAGGCGCCGGCGACACGAGAGCGCAGAACCTGATGGGGCCCAAGACCGCCGACGCTGCCACGGACACACAGTGGTGGGACGAGGGACAGCGTCATAAGGACGCGTTGACCTTCGAGGTGGATGGAGGGGACTACACCGGCGGTGATCGCTGGGATTCGAACTCGTGGTGGTGGACCAGAGGATGGGGAGACTGGTGGTCGGCCAGCGCCGACTGGAGCGGGGGCTCCTACAGTCGCAGCAAGGATTTTGGTCCACCACCAAGCTGGCTAGGTTTCGAACACTTGGAATTGTTTCGGCAGAACGTTACATCCTGGTCGGGACGCACTGGACATGAGCCGAGACACCAAGCCTCCAAGATAGTTGAGTCTCTCCCGACCGAGATTCAGCTAAAGTTCAAGGTGATCAGAGACACTCTGGACGTGGAGGACGGAGTGAAGAAAATGCTCGATCACTTGGCAGTGCTCAACGGCGAACGACCAGGAGACAGGGCCCGGGAGGCCCAGAATAGAGCGCTGTTCGACTACATGATTGACAGAGGTGAGACATTGACCGACTATGTTCTCCGACGCGACGCTCAAGTGGCTGAGGCCGAGACTCACGGACTACCCCTGCCCGACGGGCTGAAGGCGAGGTGCCTGGAGGAGGGCGCGGCGTTGTCGAGTCAGAACAAGTTGAACATGAGGACTCTCGCGATGGGGAGGACAGGCTTCGCGTCTATTCGACAGACCCCCCTCCAAATGGACGCGACGGAGAAGAACGTTCTCCTTTCGGCCCCCCCGCCCCCGGTCAGAACATACTGGGAGAGCGAGCCCGTCGACGTGCAGGTCTTCTACGACGACGATCTAAGGGACGAAGCAGAGCTGCCTGTCGAAGAGGCGGAGGCCTTCCTCGAGATGCTCGATGGGCAGGACCTGGACGAGGAGGAGGTGATCGACGTGCTGGCCGCGGTGGTCGAGGAGCGCTGCGGCAAGGAGCGCCGCAGGACGTGGAAGGAGTCGCGCAAGCTCAAGATGGCCAAACGGGTGGATCGCGATTTCTGCGACCGCAAGAGAGCGCGCCTAGGCTTCAAGAGACCGGTGACGACGGACTTGAAGAAACGCTCCAGGTGCGCCAACTGCGGCGAGAAGGGCCACTGGGCCGACACCTGCAAGAAACCGTTCCGGCCCAAGAGCGACAGGATGACGGCCGAGAAGGGACAGGGCAAAAAGGCGACAGGAAGCGGCAACGGGCCCACGTTCTTCTTCGAGAATGAGGGCGACTTCGGCTCAGCAGGCACCTTTGCGACCGAAGGTTTTCGACGAGAGCGACGAGCGCAATTGGTTCAGAGGTGGGCTCGACTTTTGCGCGAGCGCCCGGACGCCGAGGCCGTGGCCAATTTCTTCGGCCTCAGAAGCGCAGGAGCCCACGCCCTAGTGGATACGGCGGCGGCTCAGGCGCTCATCGGCAAGCCGGACCTGGAGGTGCTGACGGAGGAGATGAAGGACTTGGGCTACAGGGTCAAGGTCGACTGGACTCCCGCGGACGGTATCACGGCGTCCGGCATCGGTGGCCGGAGGACTCCCGTCGCCAAGGCGTGGGTCCCGATAACGATCGCTGGACGCGGCATCGTGGAGTTCCTGGTGCTTCCCCACGCCTGTCCGCCTTTGCTCCCAGCCAGACTGTTGACGACGCTCGGGGCCTCGATCGACCTGAAGAGTGACGCGATGACGGTGGACGAGGACGGCGACTGGGTGAAGCGCCAGCTGTTCGCGCACCCCGCCGGCCACCGCTCCGCGGCGCTCGCGCACAGGTCCCCCGACAAGTTCGCGCTGCACCCGGCCCTCCGGCAGCGGTTTCAGGTCAGCGACTTCACGGTTGACCAGGACCTTCGCCCTCGCTCCTCTGCAGGGTCGCCTTCAGGGACTGGCGCGAGGGCCCAGGATTGCAGCGGCCGCAGCGGCGCAGGCCCACCTCTCTCCGACTCTCCTCTCTCCACCTCTTTCGGAGTCGATCTCGGGGAACAGCCGCCCATCTTTCGTCCAGAGCCCCTCTTGGCTCCAGCCATCGGTGAGACCCAACCCAGCGACAGCGCCATCGCACCCGGAGATACCCCCGAAGAAGAAGACCGCGAGCGGCGGCTCGCGCAACAAGGGCAAGATGACGATCAACCCTCGTTCTCTTCGGCGCAGGGCCCAGATTGCGGCGGTCGAGGGCCCAGAGGACCAGAAGATCACGCCAGATCAGGACGACGCGGAGATCCCAGGCCGGGAGGAGCTGGGCGACCCGGTCGAGCGGGCTCGGATGGAGCAGATGCTGGCCACCGAAGGGATGAGCGAGGTGGACAGGCAGTTCTTCTCGCAGGGTCACCTCCACCTCGAGGCGAGCGACCACCGCTGGAGGCACCTCCGTCTCAAGGCGATGTGGTTCTGCCGGGCGCGCATCAGCACGGTCGACGCGGTGTCTCGGCGCCCGGGCGCCCAGGAGGAGATGACCCAGGAGGGCTGCGTCCATCCGCCGTGGGCCAGGTACTCGAGCAGCAACCAGCACTGCTACTGGACGGACTGCCTGCAGCGCAAGGGCCGCCCGGCGCGCCGGCAGAAGACAGACGAAGAGAAGGCCGATGCGCAGCGGAAGAAGGCGCTGAAAGAGAGAAGCTCGAGATCAACAAGGCCGCCAAGGCCCGGATGCAGGCGGAGCTCGAGCAGATGATCAAGGATCACGACCTCCAAGGTGAGGGCCCCTGGACTGCCCCGCCACGCCCCAAGGCGCCGCCGCTCAAGCTCGGCACCCCGGAGCACCACCAGGCCTCGGCGCGGGACCTCTCGGCCGGCCCCTTTCCCAAACCCGAACATCGCGCCGATCAGCGAGGGCTACGCCCCGCGGAAGCCACCGCCTCCGGGGGCGCCCCTGCCCAAGAGGGCAAACCCCCCGCCTCGCATGAGGGCCGCGACGGTGGCCGAGATGCAGCAGGCCCTTTTCGACATGAACCAGCTGGTCGAGAGCCAGCACAGGAGCAGCGAGCGGTGCTTTCAGCGGATCATGGACATGGCGACGCAGCAGGACCGCCAGCTCAAGGAGGCCACCGGCCATCCGAAGGTCGCGGCGGACGACGGCCTTGGCGAGATGAAGAAGTTCGCGGAGCAACAGAGCGAGCTGATCACGCAGCTGATGAGTCGCCCGCAGATGTCCGAGACCGACATGGCCCGCCTCGTCCACGTGGCGACGAGCCTGACCCAGCCGGGCGCTGCGCCATCGCCGGAGGTCTCGGAGGCAGCGGGCAGCCCAGGGCAGGCGGATCGCTCTGGCAGCTGACCGACGCGTGCCTGGAGACGATGCCGCGCGAGGGCCGGCCTGACATTGCCCTGTCCGAGGTCCATTCAGGGAGCGCTTTTGTCCGGGATCTTGATGTCTTCTTCAAAAGGTATCGAGGAGCCAGAGGTTTCAGAAGAGATTCGAGGAACGTTTTGGGGATCTGGGACAAGGTAGGCAGCACATGGATCTCGGGGCGAGAGGTTGCCCAGCAACTCGAGTGGCAGCCGGTTCGACTCGGAGCGCCTGAGACTCGAAAGTTTTTCGCCGCGCTCGCCTTGCACGCCTGCGGGGGGAGAGCTCCAGCTATCCTGATTCCCGAGGGAGCCCGCTGGGTCGAGGTTGAGGACAGTACAGGAACCGTCAGGGCATCCGGAATCTGGGGAACCATTGGAGCGCGGGATGTTGTCGCTGGCCTCGACTCGACAGACGCCCGTAGCCTCGGCGTCACGTTCTGGCGCGAAAAGCGCCAGGAGGAGCAGCAGGAAGAAAGAGACCAGCCAGGAGGAAAGCAGCTGGAGGAGGAGCACCTGTGCGGACGGAAGAAGGAAAGCAGACTCGGTCTCGTCGAGGTCGACCGCTTCGCGGCTGCCGCCTTAGACGGGCGCCTGGAAGTGACTAGGCCCCAGGCCACCCTGCCTCATCGAGTTCGCGACGCAGCTGCCCGGACCTTAGACGGTCTCGGCCTCAAGGCCCTTCGGGGCCGACGTCGGAAAGAACTGAAGCAGCTGGAGAAGAGTAGAGGAGGAGCCCTGGCCCTAGAGATCTTCTCACGGCCTCGAGTCACGGCGGAGCTAAGGCGCAGGGGATTCCGAGTGGCGGGGGCCCTAGATGCGCTCCTAGGGGTTGACCTCGGCACCCCCGAGGGCGAGGCTAGGCTGTGGGCGGTCTTGGAGGCCGAGGCCCCTCTCTTTGTTTTGATGTCTCCAGAGCGCAAAGCTTTCTCACAGGCCCGGGCCCCAAACTGGGGCAAGATGGATCCGAGCAGACCGAACATCGTTGAGGATCGTGGAATTGGATACATGCACTTGTGCGCTCGCGTGGCCGAGTATCAGGTGAGCCATGGTCGATGCTTTGCCCTGGAGCAGCCTTCAGTGGCGAGCTCGCGGGACCTTGAGTCGTTCCAAGTCGTGGCCTCTCTGTCCGGGGTCTTGAAGCTGAGTTTCGATCAGTGCGAGTTCGGTCTCGACGTGGTCGGGGACCCCATCCAGGGCTTTCAAGAAGCGCAATGTTCTGATGAGCAATTCTGCCGATTTCCTCACTGCTTGTGACCGTCAGTGCTCTCGGGCCCATGAGCATACCCCTTTGATTGGCGCCTCCAGGACAAGTCCAGCTGAGGTGTACCCCGACGCGCTCGTCGCCGCGATGGCCTGCGGCGTTGAGCTGGCAGCGCGGAGGCATCACAGGGGGCAGGCGCTCTCGGCCCACCAAGGGGAATCTTTCGACGGGCTGGGGAACTTTCCGGCGCAGGCGGTGGAGGGAATTGCGGAGGCCGAGGAAGACAGCGGGGACGAGCCTGAGACTCGTCGGGCCCCAGTGCCTGATCGGCAGCAGCGTCAATCGACTCCCCCCCTCTCGCCCGACACGCAGCATGAGGTCGCCAGACTGCACGTTAATCTTGGGCACCCCAGGCGCGAAGATTCCTTTCGAGCGCCAAGGATAGCCGGAGCTCGACTGGACGTGCTGAAGTTTGTTAAGGAAGAGTTTCGCTGTGATCAGTGCGAGACGCACTCCAGAGCGGGGTGGCGCCGCAAAGCACACCTGCCCCACACCTATCATTTTAACAAGGTGGTGGCCGTCGACCTTTTCTACCTCGAGATAGGAGGTCAGGGCACCCCAGTGCTACATGTCATCGACCACGGCACAAGCTTTCAACAGTGCGCGCTGCTCGATGACGATACTTCGAAGACAGTGTGGGGGGGCGTTCCGGAGGTGGTGGGTCCGCCCTTTCGGTCTTCCCGAGATGTTGATGAGCGACGGGGGCTCCGAGTTCGAGTCCGTTTTCGCGAGGGGATGTGAACACCTGGGCATATTCGTTCACGTTGCCCCTGCCAACACCCCACATCACAATGGAAAGTGCGAGAGACACGGGGGGGGGGTGAAAGAGGCGCTGTCTAAGGCCGCCCTCGGTTGTAGCCCTACTTCCCGCGAGGAGACGGACCTTCTATTGTGCGAGGTGGTGGCGGCCAAAACCCGGAGCTCTCACAGAGGTGGTTTCAGTCCCTCCCAGCTGGTGTTCGGCGAGAACCCGCGCATGCCGCGGAGTCTGCTGTCGGATGACGGCCTCGACCTCGTTGGATCAGCAGATGCGCAACCAGGATCTGCCGACAACGACGCTGCAGCCGCCGCCTTTGCTCGCCAACATAGTATTCGAGAGGCAGCTCGTCGAGCGCTGGCCTCTCTGGATGCGCGATCTCGGTTAGCTGAGGCCGCATCGGCCCGCCAGCACGTGGGCCGGCAGTTCTCGCCTGGCCAGTGGGTCTACGTCTACCGACGCTTGACTTCCCCCAACAGATCGCATTCGCTGCAGAGAGATAGGTGGACCAGACCCGGGGTTGTGGTTTTCCAGTCTGGTGGCCCCGGGGGGGCCGCGTGGGTCGCCATGCGGACGCGGCTCTTAGAATGCTCGGCCGAACAGGTTCGCTCGGCCACGAGGGCTGAGACTCTTGGAGCGCAGTTATTGGACAGCTCTACTTTCGACAGACTGAGGGATGAAATTCGTAATCCGGCGAAGCGATCTGGCGCTGTCGACGCGGCCGCTGACGGCCCGCCTCCTCCGGAGGCCTCTGATGCTCCAGAGGCTGCGGCAGAGCCGCCGCTTGACCCAGCGGCCCGAGTAGTTTCAAGTGGAGCCGCAGCTGCGGCTCCAGAGCCGGCGAGCGACTTGCCCGCCGCCCTGCGCCAGGCTCTGGGCGCCCCTCCGCTTCCGAGGCAGTCCCGGGACCTCGGGGAGCGGGCGATGCAGGCCCCCAGGCCCGCACCGACGGTGGTCCCTTCTGAGCCATCGATGTCCCGATTGGCCCCCCCCGGCTCGAGCACGGCCCCGCTGTCTGACGTCGAGACGCCCCGTCGGGCCGCTGCGCGGCCACCGGATTCCCAGGGGGCCCCCGGCGAGCCTCCCGCTCAGAGACCCCGCCTCACCCCGATCGAGGAGGCCAACTCTCCCGTGTCGACCGTGGCTCGAGGTATCCGGGAATTTGAGGCCGCCGGTCGGGACGAGCCCGCGGTCCTGCCGAATACTCCCAGTCTGGACATGGTCCCCGCGTTGCCTGGCGCGCCCCCTTTAGCTGAGCTGCCTCGATCGACTCGCATTGGCTCCGGACGGAGCATCTCTGTGCCCAGAGCCAGACCTGGCGCCCCTGCCCCTGTGGGTCGCGAGGGCGACTCGGGAGCCAGAGCTCGAAGTCGCTCCGGAGAGCGGGGCCCCGGGTCCGAAGGGGTTCTGATGGAGGCCGCCGGCTCCGAAACCGAGGCGTTTGTCGGCCTCGACAATTACCTGTCTGACCCTGGGATCGGAGCGACGACGAGCAAGATCGAGCTTTGCTGGACGAGATCTGGGGCTGGGCTGAGGTTGATGGAGGCTACTCCCCGGCATCCTTTCTGTTCGACTTCGACGACCTTGTCGGGGGCTCGTTTCTGGCCCAGGCCCCTGCGCGGTCGAATCCGAGGGGCGCTGAGGTTCGCTGGAAAGACTTGTCTCAGGAGGAGCGCCGTGCCTTCGAGGCCTCTGACCTCAAGGAATGGGAGGCCACGCTTTCGTCAGGAGCGGTTCGAGTTCTTCCCCCCGAGGAGGCCAGAGCTGTAAAGAGACGCCATCCTGACCGCATTCTTTCGTCCCGCACGGTCAGGAGGCGGAAGCCGGTGGAGGGCGCGGGGGAAAAAACGGCGCCTAAGTCACGGTGGCGCGTGCACGGACACCAAGATCCGGACGGCGAGACGCTCCGCGTCTACGCCCCCGCGCCCCAGACGGAAAGCGGGCTTATCGCGTTGCAGATCGTCGCCTCGTTTGGCTGGGCTCTCAACATAGCCGACGCTAAGAATGCCTTCTGCCAGAGTGAGAAGCTAAGGCGCCCCAACGGAGCGATCTACGTTGAGCCCTGCCAGGGCCCCCCCCTCGGATCCGATCAGCTGATCGAGCTGGTGGCCCTAGTTTACGGATTGAACGATGCACCGCTACTCTGGCACCGTACTCTCACTGACTATATCCAGTCTGTTGGCCTGGTCAAGTCACTCCTTGAGCCCTGCCTGCATTTGAAGCGTGATAAGTTTGGGGCCCTTGAGGGGCTCGTGCTCATCGAGGTCGACGATCTGATTGTAGCAGGGCGCGAGAGCTTCAGTTCGAACTTCCGTGAGCGTCTCATGCCACGGTTCCACTTCGGGAAATGGAAGGAGACCGAGGCTGACTACGGGGGGCGACACTTCCGCCAGCATGCGGACCGGATTATATCCGCGATCAGCTTTCTTGTCTGCACCTCGACAAGTCGAGGCGAGAGCACCCCGAGGAAGCCCTTTCCCCCCCCCGAGGTGAGCTCCTATAGGGCTGCGATTGCACAGGTCCAGCGGTCGCTCGAGAGTCACGACCCGACGTGGCGGGAGGGGCATATTTGCTTGCGTCGGCCATGCCTCATCCCACGGTGGCCGACGAGCCCATGCTGATTAAGATCTGTCGGTATCTTAAGGCTACGGCCGTGCAGCGGCTGACAATTTGGGGACTAGATCCCCGCCCCCTCGTTTCTGCGACAGCGTCCGACGCGGGGGGCCCGGGGGGCGCCAAGCGAGGAGGGGCTCCAGGAGCGCGGCTCGCCCTCGCCGCCGACGCCGGGATCCGGAAGAACGTCCGAGTCAGAGTCAGCTTGCTCTCGTGGCGCTCCCAGCGTTTGAAGCGAGTGGTCGCATCGACTGTAGCAGCTGAGACTTCATCTCTCAGCAGTGCGATTTCAGAGGCCCAGTGGCACCAAGTGCTGTGGCGAGACGCCGTCTTCGGGGGCGCCCCGCGTCCCGATTGGCATGCTGTGGCCTCGCCGTTCGCCATGGTGATGTCTCGGGAATGTTCCCTGGGTGAGGAAGCTAGTGCCCTTTCCGCGGTTGATGCTAAGAGCGCGTTCGATACCTTGTCCCGGAACACGGCGGGGTCCCGGGCCGACCGGCGAAATTCTGTGGAGTTGGCAGTAGTTCGCGACAGTTTATCCGCGATCGGGTCGTCTGTCCGATGGCTTCCGCACGGGCGGGTGCCGGCAGACCCTCTTACTCATGCTGACCCCGCGAAGGGGAACCTTGCTCTCCACGACCTCCTGCGTCAAGCAGAGGAAGCAACGTCGCCCTCCGCCCGAGGAAGAGGAGGAGGAGAAGAAAGAGGAGAGAGGAAAGGGCGCTGAGGCACCCGCTTATTTGTGCGTCGATCAGGCCGGGCGGGTCCAAGAGGCGTAAGGACGCTAAAGTTTGGGTCGTTGTTCCCTGTTTCCTCTCCGTGTCCTCTCCGTCCTTCCCCTCTTGTCCTCTGTGCTCCCCTCCTCTGGCTTAGATGTGCAGGGGCGCCCTTGACGCCCCGTGCGCCGCCCCTACTGCCCCGTTGCAGCTCAAAGAGATCCCTATCCCCATCGCCCTCGCCCGTCCGACTTAAGACACAGCGGAGTGAGGCACCGCGCAGACCTGAGATAGACCTCGCCGTCTTGCAGGGGGCTGCGATCTGCGAAAATGTCGCCACTTTCGAGGGCTGCAGGTGGGCCCAGCGGAGTGAGGCACCGCGCAGGTAGACCTCGCCGTCCCTGGGGGGGCTGCGATCTGCGAAAATGTCGCCACTTTCGAGGGCTGCTGGTGGGTCCAGCGGAGTGAGGCGCCGCGCAGACCTGAGATAGACCTCGCCGACCCTGGGGGGCTGCGATCTGCGAAATTGTCGCCACTTTCGAGGGCTGCTGGTGGGTCCAGCGGAGCGAGGCACCGCGCAAACCTGAGATTGACTTCGCCGTCCTTGGGGGGCTGCGATCTGCGAAATTGTCGCCGCGTTCGAGGGCTGCTGGTGGGTCCAGCGGAGCGAGGCACCGCGCAGATTTGAGGTAGACCTCGCCGTCCCTGGGGGGGCTGCGATCTGCGAAAATGTCGCCACTTTCGAGGGCGGCTGGCGGGCCCAGCGGAGTGAGGCACCGCGCAGACGTGAGATAGACCTCGCCGCCCTGGGGGGGCTACGATCTGCGAAAATGTCGCCACGTTCGAGGGCTGCTGGTGGGTCCAGCGGAGTGAGGCGCCGTGCAGACCTGAGATAGACCTCACCGTCCTGAAAGGGGGGCTGCGATTTGCGAAAATGTCGCCATTTCCGAGGGCTGCCGTAGGTCCAGCGGAGTGAGGCACCGCGCATACCTGAGGTAGGCCTTGCCGTCCCTGGGGGGCTGCGATCTGCGAGAATGTCGCCACGTTCGAGGGCTGCTGGTGGGTCCAGCGGAGTGAGGCGCCGCGCAGACCTGAGATAGACCTCGCCGTCCTTGGAGGGCTGCGATATGCGAAATTGTTGCCACGTTCGAGGGCTGCTGGTGGGTCCAGCGGAGTGAGGCACAGCGCAGACCTGCGGAAGGCCTCGCCGTCCCTGGGGGGTTGCGATTTGCGAAAATGTCGCCAGTTTCGAGGGGGGTGGTGGGTCCAGCGGAGTGAAGCACCGCGCAGACTTGAGGTAGACCTCGTCGTCCCTGGGGGCTGCGATCTGCGAAATTGTTGCCACGTTCGAGGGATGCTGGTGGGCTCGCCACTTTCGAAGGCTGTGGGTGGGTCCAGCGCAGTGAGGCACCGCGCGGACCTGAGCGGGATCTCGCCTTCCCTGGGCGGCCATGTCTGTTGTTGCTGCCCCGCAGACGTTGCAAGCCCCTTGCCCACACGCTCCTTTTTGGACCTTGCG
>CAUYUJ010022400.1:20000-74765 GCA_963575745.1 Prorocentrum cordatum
CGCACCCTCTGCAGCAGCAACATCTCCCGTAGGAGGCCCAGCTGCGCCCGGACCATGATGAGTCTGAAAGACTCACCATAATCCAAAGGGCCGCCCTTGTGGAGGGGCACAGCGCAGCTTCCCCGCCACGCCGCTGGCCGGACTGCCAGACCCCCTGGCCCCGCAAGGCGAAGAACTAGCCAGACGTTTCGATCCAGGCAAGGAAGACCGAGCTGAAGAACCACCCGCGGAAGAAGGTCCGGCGTCGTGGCATCTGTCCGACCCAGCTGGTGGACCGCAGACCGCACTTCCCCCTCCGTGACTGGCGCGTCGTGTTCTCCCCTGCCTCTCGCTGCCCAGGACCGGCGCACCAACTCCGGCAAGCGCTTGGTAACGGCCTGGTGCACTACCAGATCCCACGGACCTGGCCACTCCCCTTGTGTCCTGAGTTGGCTGCACCAGGCTTCCCTCGAGGCCTCAGGGCAGAGAAGAAAACCATCTGCGCCCCGCAGCATTGGAGAAGGCCTTTTTTCCGGCGGCTCCAAACACCGCATGCAGATGGCCAGACGGTCCTGTGCTGAACCTCCCCTGGACAGTGCTGCTTTGACCTGGCCCTGTATCGAGGCCACTGGACGCTCGCGCTCCCTCGCGCCAGCCGGGACTCGTGGAACTACCCACCCTGCCATGACGACGCCAAGGATGAAGGCCAAGAGCCACGCGACCGCATCCGCGATCCAGCGCGCTGCTCCTTTCGGCACGGCTCGCGCCCACTCAACCCCCGCGGTGCCTCCACACAACGAGGCGAGAAAATCTCCAAGCATTTCTAGAGCAGGCTGAGCATAAGCGAGGCCCTCTGCCCACGAGGCTCCGTCGAGCCACCACCGCGGCATGCGCAGCATGCCCAGTCCCGCTCCTATCTCCTGGCTCTCCAGCGGGAGATCCATCTCCACTATGAAATGGTCGCCCATGGTATAATCAACGCATTCCGGCCAGCAGCAAGGCTCTGAAGCGCAGCAGGAAATGCCATTGTGGACTGTGGCCCTTCCTGAGGCCGCCTCCGATGCAACGATTATGTCCAGGCAGCGTGATTGCCCTGCTCCGTGATGGGTGTCTCCCGGGCGGAGTTGGACAGTGCGCCCACGGAGTGGGAGTAAGACTGAGACCTGGGCCTCGTTGCCCACTTGCGGATTCATATGACTCAATCCCCAATCGAGGACGAATATGTTCCACGTCCCTGAGCGATTGGGAGATGGGTCCCTTCCTCCATTAACCTCCTCTGGTTGGAGATTGATGTCCCCCATGACGACGACGGGAGTGTCTGGAGGGACCGGGCGGGCTCTCACCACTTCTACCAGATCCGCCCCAAACCTTGAGAGCTCTCGGAACCAGACTTCATCCGGGCCCGTCTTCGGGAGAGGCGGGAGGTAGACAGCACAGAGGAGGCACGGCTTCCCTCCTTTCACTGGGACCTTGACCCACAGGCGCCTGTCTGAGCCTATCTCGCTGAGAGGCTCAACTCCTGGGAGCCTCGTCGAATTCCACAAGACCGCAACACTCCCGTAGGAAGGACCCCCGCGTGCTACAATATTGAAGCCTGGGAAATGCAATTTATGATTTGCAGAAAGGCGTGCTCCTGGAAGGCCCAGGAATGCTAGGTCCAGCTGTGACATCGCACGTAGTATGCCCACCTTCTCGTCTGTGAACACCTGCCTCCTGACCGAACGCCCATCTATGGAAAGGCAGCCCATAGTACTAGGAGGTCCGAGTCCCACTCGAATGGGAGAGCCCCTGAGCGAGGGTGGCACTTTTAGCTCAGCTCTGTGTACTGTTTCCCAAAGGCCCACCTCCCTCGGCCATCGCAAGACATCTGCGCACCATGAGGCAACTTGGCTGTCCGCCAGGCCTACGGCACGCTGCGAGTCTAAGAGCCCTTCTGCCTCACGCTGCAGCTCCCTCCAACGATGGAGTAGAAGGAGGAGAAGGAGCAGGAGGAGGAGGAGGAGGAGGAGGAGGAGGAGGAGGGGGAGGAGGAGGAGGAGGAGGAGGAGGAGGAGGAGCAGGAGGAGGAGAGGAGGAGCAGGAGGAGGGGGAGGAGGAGGGGGAGGAGGAGGAGGAGGGGAGGAGGAGGAGGAGCAGGAGGAGGAGGCAGGAGCAGGAGCAGGAGGAGGAGGAGGAGGAGGAGGCGAGGAGGAGGAGCCAGCAGGGAGGAGGAGGAGGAGGAGGAGGAGGAGGAGGAGCAGGAGGAGGAGGAGGAGGAGGGACCTGGGACACGAGCACGGGCGCGGGGGAGTGCGGGAGCTTTCCCCCGCGGTCTCGCGCGTGCGGCTGGCGCGTGAGCCTGCCAGGGTCGAGGTGGAACGGGACGCCGGCAGCCCAGGGGTCCTGCGAGCGGCCTCCAGTCCGGTCGCGGTTGCGCGTCCGATCCCAGCGCGGATGTTTGTGTCGCGGCTTCCGTCAAGGCTTTCTGTACCCATTCGGGGGACGCGCCTCTCTCGCCTGACCGGCTGGACGTCCACTGGCGGCGGCCATCGTTCGCCTCCTCCTCCTCCTCCTCCTCTCCTCCTCCTCCTCCTCCTCCTCCTCCTCCTCCTCCTCCTCCTCCTCCTCCCTCCTCCTCCTCCTCCTCCTCCCTGTCTCCCCAACAATGGCCTGCGCCCCTGGGTTTGGCCTCCCCACGGCGCCCTGTAGCCGGCATCCAGGGGGCCACTCTGGCCCAGGGTCGCTCCGTGCGTATAGCCGAGTCATGTGCACCGGCTTGGTCTGAAGTCTCCCTCCCCGGCAGAGTGCGGCCCGCAGGCCAGTGTTGCGGTTCGACCACTTCTGCCGGTGGATCAAGAACTGCATCGGCCTTAGGACGGCTTTTGCACGCGCAGGTCTCTGGCCCCCTTATCCGAAGCAGGGCGCCGTCTCCCTCCATCCGTTCCTTCCCCTGTCCGCCTCCCCCTGTCCCCTTCTCCTTCCCCTGGCTCTTGTCCTTCCACCTCCCTCTCCCCCCTTGTTTTAAAGCAGCCCGCACGTTCGAATACGTTGCCAACGCATCTTGGTGGGCTGGGAGGGTCCCCAGGCCCCGGGGCCCTGAGGGCCTGTGGACGGCTCAGACAGGGCTGCCCCAAGAGGTGCCCAGGAGAAGCCTCAGCCTGGCCCAGTACGGTCCAAGAAGATCCGTAGATGGGCCAAAGGCGGTCCCAAGACGGCTTCAAGGGACCCCACAGACGGCTCCACACCCAAGAGACCCCTGAGACGGACCCCACAGCATGCGTCCAAGAGGTTCCACCTCGGCCCAAGTTTCGTTTTCATTGCGTTTTTCAACCCTTCCAGGAATACCGCTCTGCGGGATTCAGGGCGTCCACGCGGCTCCAACAAGCGCCGCACAGTGAACAGTTGCCCTTGACACTGTCCTTGCTGGATTGTCCCACTCCCAAACCTCCGACAACGTTCGGTTTCGACTGCGCGACCCCCAGAGCTCTCTTCCGTAGTGGTCTCAAGACTGACCCATCATTTCCGCGGGTGCACGCATCACGCATACACTTTTCGTGCAAGTAATACGATGCACATCATGATGCATACCTACACGGGGCTCATCGGTGTTGCATCGGCCCTCGGCTCGCTTGAGCGCAGCCACGCCGACGTCCACTTGATGCAGCAGCGTCTCAGGAAGGAAGACCCTGATCCCGTGCAGAGTGAGCCTTTCCCACTGCCCCCCGTCGTCTTCGAGGAAACGGACGACGGCGCGGGTAAGCTGCACGTCGTGGTCGAATTCGAGGAGAATAGCACAGCACAGTCGCGCCAGGCGCAAAACCCATACACCGTATATGGTACCTCAGGCCACTGCTCGGTTTGCGGCAGGTCAGGGTACAATTGCCTCGGCCAAGGCGGTAGCTACGATGTGGCGTGGGCCAATGTGAATTTTGGTGGCGTCAGCTTGGGCACGATCACCAAGTGGACAGTAACGGCATACGGAGCTAAGTGCTGCACTGGGACTCTGTCAATGACGTTGTCAGGCACGACCGCCTCAGGATATTGTAGTTGCAGCGCGTGCGCCGCGTGCACCGCCTCGAGCGCAACTTACTCGAGTGGCATCTCGAACTGGAATTGGGGTAGCAATTCCATCAGTCCCAGTTATTCCGCGAGCACCTACTGTACTTCCAGGTTGGAGATTGACATTGAGTACACACCCTACGCCTTACCCGACGCCCTACCCTACGCCTTACCCGACGCCCAACCCGACGCCCAACCCGACGCCCTACCCGACGCCCTACCCTACGCCCTACCCGACGCCCAACCCGACGCCCAACCCAACGCCGAACCCAACGCCCAACCCGACGCCCTACCCGACGCCATACCCGACGCCCTACCCGACGCCATACCCAACGCCCTACCCGACGCCCTTCCCGACGCCCTTCCCGACGCCCTTCCCCACTGCTTTCCCGACGCCCTACCCGACGCCATTCCCGACGCCCTTCCCGACGCCCTTCCCGACGCCCTTCCCGACGCCCTTCCCGACGCCCTTCCCGACGGCTTTCCCGACCGCTTACCCGACGCCCTACCCGACGCCCTTCCCGACGGTTTTCCCGACGCCCTACCCGACGGCCTTCCCGACGGCGCTCCCGACGCCCAGCCCGACGCCCAGCCCGACGTATCCTCCGGGTTGGCCGACGCCACATCCGACATTTCTTCCTGCGGCGCCATGGGCGGCGCCGGCGTGGCTGCCACTGGCGACCCCCATCTTCAGAACGTTCATGGCGAGCGGTTCGATTTGATGAAGCCAGGCAAGCATGTTCTGAGCACAGTCGCGCCAGGCGCAAAACCCATACACCGTATATGGTACCTCAGGCCACTGCTCGGTTTGCGGCAGGTCAGGGTACAATTGCCTCGGCCAAGGTGGTAGATACGATGTGGCGTGGGCCAATGTGAATTTTGGTGGCGTCAACTTGGGCACGGTCACCAAGTGGACAGTAACGGCATACGGAGCTAAGTGCAGCACTGGGACTCTGTCAATGACGTTGTCAGGCACGACCGCTTCAGGATATTGTGGTTCGCCAACGGATTGCAGTTGCAGCGCGTGCGCCGCGTGCACCGCCTCGAGCGCAACTTACTCGAGTGGCATCTCGAACTGGAATTGGGGTAGCAACTCCATCAGTCCCAGTTATTCCGCGAGCACCTACTGTACTTCCAGGTTGGAGATTGACATTGAGTACACGCAGACGACGCCCAACCCGACGCCCTACCCGACGCCCTACCCTACGCCTTACCCGACGCCCAACCCGACGCCCAACCCGACGCCCCACCCGACGCCCTACCCTACGCCTTACCCGACGCCCAACCCGACGCCCAACCCCTCCGTAGCCATTTTGGCTCAAGCGAGCCGCGTTTCGGGAGGCCCTCGTGCGCGCCGCGGACGCCCGCGTCGCGGCGCGCAAGCGGCCGCGAGCGATGGAGGCCCGGGCGTGGGCTGCTGCCAGTGCGAGGACGTTGGCCCGGAGGCTCCGCCGGGAGAGGCGGTCGGCGCTGGGCGACACTCGCGCGGGGGCGCTGGCTCACGGGCTCAAGTTCTTGCGCGTGGTGCTTGCTGAGCACTGGGCCATTGACGACCGCATGGGCTGCCACTTCCCGTCCATGGGGGAGGCAGTCGTGGCTGCCCGTCTGTTGGGCTGGCCACCTGAGGAGGTGAAGCACTACGTGGAGGTCCTGGAGGCTGGCAACTGGTCGCGGCACGCGCCGCCGCCCTCAGTTGCTGGCCCGCCGCGCCCGCCCGACGCCCCGCTGACCGCCGCGCTGGAAGGCCTGCTGGAAGGCAGGAGCACGCCGCTGCGGGCGAAGGCCACCGCCTTCCTGCCCCACTGCGACGTCGCGAATGGCGAGGTGGCGGATCTCGCCGAGGTTGGCGCGGTGCTGGAGTTCGACGGTTCCGTGGAGGTCGGCCCGTTGCTGGCGTTCGGCGGATCCTTCGTGGGCAATGCTTGCGCGGATCGTGGCGTTTTCGTCGAGATGAGCTCGGAGCTGGAGTTCGACGCGGTCGGTGTCGAGGTTGGCTCGGAGCGTGAGTCTTTCGACGTGGTGTCGGGGGAGTTGGCGGGCATCGCGGTGCACATGACCGTGGAGAGTGACCAGCAGGAGCAGAAGGGAGTCGCCGTCATGGTGCCGCTTCACTCTGAAGCCGTTCTTGTTGGTGGTGGTACTGGAGATGATCGAGTGGGAGAGCGCGCCTCCTTGGAGGCCGTCGTGGTGTCCTCCGAGTGCGGGGCGCCGAGGGTTGACGTTGCTGGCTCGGAGCTGGAGTTCGACGAGGTCGTCGAGGTTGGCTCGGAGCAGATGTTCGGCGACGAGGGGTGCCACGTGAAAAGCGACGACGGCGGTTTCCCAGGGGCCGTGCCCGCGGACCGCGCGTGCGAGGACGTTGCCTGCCCGCGCTTCGACGCCGAGCAGTTCCTCGTCAAGCTGTTCTCGCATCGCCACGCGGCGGTCAATTCCAATCATGCGGAGGGCGAGCTGGAGGTTGGGCTCGCCGACGTCGGCGTGAGCATGGAGGACGTGGTGCGCCAGCTCGAGTACGAGGACGTGGACCTCGGCCTGATGCACGCCTTCATGCAATCCCATCGCTTCCGACAGTGCTTCCGCGTCCAGGGAGTGAGCTTGTTCCGCGTTTTCGGCGGGAGGACAGGGCTGTCGGCGACTGCTGAGGCTCGGGGCGGGCCGTCGGCGCTCCAGTGGCTCTGGCTGGATCCGCCTCGAGATTTTGGTCGGCGGCCCCCGCGGCTTGTTTTGCGGGGTGGCGCCTCGGACTGGGGCTCGCGCAGGAGCGCGAACCCGAGTCCCCTCCCTGGGGGTCTCTGGGGGCCGTCTGGCTGCCCGTCCGTCCCCGCGGGGGTGGTTTCCGTCCCCCTGGCCTGCCCTTGCGGTAGGCCAGGGTCGCGACGGATGCCTGTCTGGGCTTGTTCGGGGCCCCCCTCGTCGCCACGTCCGGCTGCGCCGCGCTCGCGGCGGCGAGGGACTCACCGAACGAGGAACTTCTGGCGGCCCTGGCAGTCGTGAGTTGACTCACTTCGGTCAGGGCTTCCGTGGAAGCTGCGCCCGCCCACCCGACGCCCAACCCAACGCCGAACACAACACCCAACCCGACGCCCTACCCGACGCCCTACCCGAAGCCATACCCGACGCCCTATCCGACGCCCTACCCGACGCCCTACCCGACGCCTTACCCGACGGCCTTCCCCATTGCTTTCCCGACGCCCTACCCGACGCCCTTCCCGACGCCCTTCCCGACGCCCTTCCCGACGCCCTTCCCGACGGCTTTCCCGACCGCTTACCCGACGCCCTACCCGACGCCCTACCCGTGTGTGTTTGGGCCAGGGGGCCAAATAGCCCGCCCCGTCCGGCCCCAGACGCTTCCAAGACGGCCCACGAGCTTTCTTGGTGCCCTCGCCCCGCCCAAGAGGCCCCCCCAACGCCCCAGCAGGGCCTCAAGAGGGCCCCCAGACGGGCAAAAGGGCTTGTGGACGGCTCAAACAGGGCTACCCCAAGAGGTGCACAGGAGAAGCCTCAGCCTGGCCCAGTACGGTCCAAGAAGATCCGTAGATGGGCCAAATGCGGTCCCAAGACGGCTTCAAGGGACCCCACAGACGGCTCCACACCCAAGAGACCCCTGAGACGGACCCCACAGCATGCGTCCAAGAGGTTCCACTACGGCCCAAGTTTCGTTTTCATTGCGTTCTTCAAGCCTTCCAGGAGGATTACCGCATTTTCGCGATTCGGGGCGTCCACGCGGCTCCAACAAGCGCCGCACAGTGAACAGTTGCCCTTGACACTGTCCTTGTTTGATTGTCCCACTCCCAAACCTCCGACAACGTTCGGTTTCGACTGCGCGACCCCCAGAGCTCTCTTCCGTAGTGGTCTCAAGACTGACTCATCATTTCCGCGGGTGCACGCATCACGCATACACCTTTCGTGCAAGTAATACGATGCACATCATGATGCATATCTACACGGGGCTCATCGGCGTTGCATCGGCCTTCGGCTCGCTTGAGCGCAGCCACGCCGACGTCCACTTGATGCAGCAGCGTCTCAGGAAGGAAGACCCTGATCCCGTGCAGAGTGAGCCTTTCCCACTGCCCCCCGTCGTCTTCGAGGAAACGGACGACGGCGCGGGCAAGCTGCACGTCGTGGTCGAATTCGAGGAGAATAGCACAGCACAGTCGCGCCAGGCGCAAAACCCATACACCGTATGTGGTACCTCAGGCCACTGCTCGGCTTGCGGCAGATCAGGGTACAATTGTCTCGGCCAAGGCGGTAGCTACGATGTGGCGTGGGCCAATGTGAATTTTGGTGGCGTCAACTTGGGCACAGTCACCAAGGGGACAGTAACGGCATACGGAGCTAAGTGCAGCACTGGGACTCTGTCAATGACGTTGTCAGGCACGACCGCTTCAGGATATTGTGGTTCGCCAACGGATTGCAGTTGCAGCGCGTGCGCCGCGTGCACCGCCTCGAGCGCAACTTACTCGAGTGGCATCTCGAACTGGAATTGGGGTAGCAATTCCATCAGTCCCAGTTATTCCGCGAGCACCTACTGTACTTCCAGGTTGGAGATTGACATTGAGTACACGCAGACGACGCCCAACCCGACGCCAAACCCGACGCCCTACCCGACGCCCTACCCTACGCCTTACCCGACGCCCAACCCGACGCCAAACCCGACGCCCTACCCGACGCCCTACCCTACGCTTTACCCGACGCCCAACCCGACGCCCAACCCGACGCCCTACCCGACGCCGAACCCAACGCCCTACCCGACGCCATACCCGACGCCTTACCCGACGCCCTATCCGACGCCCTACCCGACGCCCTACCCGACGCCTTACCCGACGGCCTTCCCCACTGCTTTCCCGACGCCCTACCCGACGCCCTACCCGACGCCCTTCCCGACGCCCTTCCCGACGCCCTTCCCGACGGCTTTCCCGACCGCTTACCCGACGCCCTACCCGACGGCCTTCCCGACGCCCTTCCCGACGCCCTTCCCGACGGCCTTCCCAACGGTTTTCCCGACGCCCTACCCGACGGCCTTCCCGACGGCGCTCCCGACGCCCAGCCCGACGCCCAGCCCGACGTATCCTCCGGGTTGGCCGCCGCCACATCCGACGTTTCCTCCTGCAGCTGCCATGGCCGGAGCCATGGGCGGCGCCGGCGTGGCTGCCATTGGCGACCCCCATCTTCAGAACGTTCATGGCGAGCGGTTCGATTTGATGAAGCCAGGCAAGCATGTTCTGATAAACGTTCCTCGTGCAATGGACGCTGAGGACGCATTGCTTCGCGTGCAGGCCGATGCGCGCCGGTTGGGTGGATCTTGCGCGGAGATGTACTTCCAAGAAGTGAACGTCACAGGGTCTTGGGCAGAGGCAAACCAAGCTGGAGGCTATCATTACAGCGTGTCGCAACCTGATAACAAGGCTACAGAATGGCTCGCTTTGGGTCTAGGATTCCGAAAAGTTGAACTGAAAGTCGTTCATGGACGTACAGAGAGCGGCCTCTTGTATCTTAATTTGTACGTGAAGCATTTACGGCACGCAGGGTTTGCCGTCGGAGGTCTGTTGGGAGAAGACGACCACAAGGACGTAATGACTCCCCCAGCGGTTTGTACCAAGCACACGGCCCTGTGAGGGGAAAACGAGCGACCGTGTTCTGGCCTCTGTGCCGACAGACACAATTACAACTTTTGAGTGATGCCCAGAGCCACAGCTGGGAAGATGAACACATATGGAGGAGCGATGTTTTTGTGATGTTGAATTGACCTCAAACCCTTTGCTGTTGCTGCGTCGGGTATTCCTTCATGCGCAGCATTGCAGCGTTCTTTTATGGTTCGGTCGTCCTTGGGATCATGCTTCCAGCATTGGTACGCTGACAACGGTAAGGGTGTCCCACGTATTGTGATGCCCCGCGTATAAGGGGCAGGTGCCATTCGCCGATACATCGGCGATTTATCGCCGATCCCAGGTCGAGGTTTCCCGTCCCGCCCTGTCGGTCCCCCTCAGTCTTGGGGGGGGGAGGGGTGATGGCGATGGGGGAATGTCGGCTACACGTGAGAGCGGCCCTTCGTCAGAGTGACCCTTGATGCGCAGCTTCCGGGAGGCACAGGCGCCCAAACCCAAAGCACGCAGGCCGCCACTGGTCGCATCGCATGCCACGATCGGCAGGCCGCGTACCACAGATCACTCCTGCCCAGGGTCATTCTCACTGGACCCGCTCGTTTTCGCCCCCCCCCCCCACAACACCTGGAAGCCCGCCCTTCTCTCGGTGGTCAACCTCCCTGCCTTGGCCCTCGGGGCCTGGGCGGCCTGTGGGAGGGCAGGTGCTGCCGCGGTCGTCGGGCGAGGCCCTGAAGGGGATGGAGGACTGGGAGTGGCGGAATGCTGGAGTCAAGGTCTGTCCGAGAGGTCGTTGTGCGCCTGCTTCGCGAGCTTTCACCAACGCCTTTCAGATCGTACTGCCGTGTGTGTTTGGGCCAGGGGGCCAAATAGCCCGCCCCGTCCGGGAACGTGTGGATTTGCCATCGGGGGCCTCAGCCGGCCCCAGACGCTTCCAAGACGGCCCACGAGCGTTCCTGGTGCCCTCTGAGGGCGTCCGAGAGCTCCGGACACGGTCCGAGCCAGCCCCGCCCAAGAGGCCCCCCCAACGCCCCAGCAGGGCCTCAAGAGGGCCCCCAGACGGGCAAAAGGGCCTGTGGACGGCTCAAACAGGGCTACCCCAAGAGGTGCACAGGAAGCCTCAGCCTGGCCCAGTACGGTCCAAGAAGATCCGTAGATGGGCCAAATGCGGTCCCAAGACGGCTTCAAGGGACCCCACAGACGGCTCCACACCCAAGAGACCCCTGAGACGGACCCCACAGCATGCGTCCAAGAGGTTCCACTACGGCCCAAGTTTCGTTTTCATTGCGTTCTTCAAGCCTTCCAGGAATACCCATTTTCGCGATTCAGGGCGTCCACGCGGCTCCAACAAGCGCCGCACAGTGAACAGTTGCCCTTGACACTGTCCTTGCTTGATTGTCCCACTCCCAAACCTCCGACAACGTTCGGTTTCGACTGCGCGACCCCCAGAGCTCTCTTCCGTAGTGGTCTCAAGACTGACTCATCATTTCCGTGGGTGCACGCATCACGCATACACCTTTCGTGCAAGTAATACAATGCACATCATGATGCATATCTACACGGGGCTCATCGGTGTTGCATCGGCCTTCGGTTCGCTTGAGCGCAGCCACGCCGACGTCCACTTGATGCAGCAGCGTCTCAGGAAAGAAGACCCTGATCCCGTGCAGAGTGAGCCTTTCCCACTGCCCCCCGTCGTCTTCGAGGAAACGGACGACGGCGCGGGCAAGCTGCACGTCGTGGTCGAATTCGAGGAGAATAGCACAGCACAGTCGCGCCAGGCGCAAAACCCATACACCGTATATGGTACCTCAGGCCACTGCTCTGTTTGCGGCAGATCAGGGTACAATTGTCTCGACCAAGGCGGTAGCTACGATGTGGCGTGGGCCAATGTGAATTTTGGTGGCGTCAACTTGGGCACAGTCACCAAGTGGACAATAACGGCATACGGAGCTAAGTGCAGCATTGGGACTCTGTCAATGACGTTGTCAGGCACGACCGCCTCAGGATAGTGTGGTTCGCCAACGGATTGCAGTTGCAGCGCGTGCGCCGCGTGCACCGCCTCGAGCGCAACTTACTCGAGTGGCATCTCGAACTGGAATTGGGGTGGCAATTCCATCAGTCCCAGTTATTCCGCGAGCACCTACTGTACTTCCAGGTTGGAGATTGACATTGAGTACGCGCAGACGACTCCCAACCCGACGCCAAACCCGACGCCCTACCCGACGCCCTACCCTACGCCTTACCCGACGCCCTACCCTACGCCTTACCCGACGCCCAACCCGACGCCCAACCCGACGCCCTACCCGACGCCCTACCCTACGCCTTACCCGACGCCCAACCCGACGCCCAACCCAACGCCGAACCCAACGCCCAACCCGACGCCCTACCCGACGCCATACCCGACGCCCTACCCGACGCCATACCCAACGCCCTACCCGACGCCCTACCCGACGCCTTACCCGACGCCCTTCCCCACTGCTTTCCCGACGCCCTACCCGACGCCCTTCCCGACGCCCTTCCCGACGCCCTTCCCGTTGCCCTTCCCGACGCCCTTCCCGACGCCCTTCCCGACGGCTTTCCCGACCGCTTACCCGACGCCCTACCCGACGCCCTTACCGACGCCCTTCCCGACGGTTTTCCCGACGCCCTACCCGACGGCCTTCCCGACGGCGTTCCCGACGCCCAGCCCGACGCCCAGCCCGACGTATCCTCCGGGTTGGCCGACGCCACATCCGACGTTTCCTCCTGGAGCTGCCATGGCCGGAGCCATGGGCGGCGCCGGCGTGGCTGCCACTGCGACCCCCATCTTCAGAACGTTCATGGCGAGCGGTTCGATTTGATGAAGCCAGAGGCAAGCATGTTCTGATAAACGTTCCTCGTGGAATGGCCGCTCAGGACGCATTGCTTCGCGTGCAGGCCGATGCGCGCCGGTTGGGTGGATCTTGCGCGGAGATGTATTTCCAAGAAGTGAACGTCACAGGGTCTTGGGCAGAGGCAAACCAAGCTGGAGGCTATAATTACAGCGTGTCGCAACCGGATAACAAGGCTACATAATGGCTCGCTTTGGGGCTAGGATTCCGAAAAGTTGAACTGAAAGTCGTTCATGGACGTACAGAGAGCGGCCTCCTGTATCTTAATTTGTTCGTGAAGCATTTACGGCACGCAGGGTTTGCCGTCGGAGGTCTGTTGGGAGAAGACGACCACAAGGACGTAATGACTCCCCCAGCGGCTTGTACCATGCATACGGCTCTGGCTGAGGGGAAAACGAGCGACCGTGCTCTGGCCTCCGTGCCGACAGTCGCAATTGCAACTTTTGAGTGATGCCCAGAGCCACAGCTGGGAAGATGAACACATGCGAAGGAACGATGTTTTTGTGATGTTGTGTTGACCTCAAACCCTTTGCTGTTGCTGCGTCGGGTATTCCTTCATGCGCAGCATTGCAGCGTTCTTTTATGGTTCTGTCGTCCTTGGGATCATGCTTCCAGCATTGGTACGCTGACAACGGTAAGGGTGTCCCACGTATTGTGATGCCCCGCGTATACGGGGTAGGTGTCATTCGCCGATACATCGGCGATTTATCGCCGATTCCAGGTCGAAGTTTCCCCCCCTGAGCTGGTCCCGCCCTGTCGGCCCCCCTCAGTCTTGGGGGGGAGGGGTGATGGCGATGGGGGAATGTCGGCTACACGTGAGAGCGGCCCTTCGTCAGAGTGACCTTTGATGCGCAGCTTTCGGGAGGCACAGGCGCCCAAACCCAAAGCACGCAGGCCGCCACTGGTCGCATCGCATGCCACGATCGGCAGGCCGCGTACCACAGATCACTCCTGCCCAGGGTCATTATCACTGGACCCGCTCGTTTTCGCCCCCCCCTCCCCCACAACACCTGGAAGCCCGCCCTTCCTTCTCTCGGTGGTCAACCTCCCTGCCTTGGCCCTCGGGGCCTGGGCGGCCTGTGGGAGGGCAGGTGCTGCCACGGTCGTCGGGCGAGGCCCTGAAGGGGATGGAGGACTGGGAGTGGCGGAATGCTGGAGTCAAGGTCTGTCCGAGAGGTCGTTGTGCGCCTGCTTTGCGAGCTTTCACCAACGCCTTTCAGATCGTACTGCCGTGTGTGTTTGGGCCAGGGGGCCAAATAGCCCGCCCCGTCCGGGACGTGTGGATTTGCCATCGCGGGCCTCAGCCGGCCCCAGACGCTTCCAAGACGGCCCACGAGCGTTCTTGGTGCCCTCTGAGGGCGTCCGAAAGCTCCAGACACTGTCCGAGCCAGCCCCGCCCAAGAGGCCCCCCCAACGCCCCAGCAGGGCCTCAAGAGAGCCCCCAGACGGGCAAAAGGGCCTGTGGACGGCTCAAACAGGGCTACCCCAAGAGGTGCACAGGAGAAGCCTCAGCCTGGCCCAGTACGGTCCAAGAAGATCCGTAGATGGGCCAAATGCGGTCCCAAGACGGCTTCAAGGGACCCCACAGACGGCTCCACACCCAAGAGACCCCTGAGACGGACCCCACAGCATGCGTCCAAGAGGTTCCACCACGGCCCAAGTTTCGTTTTCATTGCGTTCTTCAAGCCTTCCAGGAATACCGCATTTTCGCGATTCAGGGCGTCCACGCGGCTCCAACAAGCGCCGCACAGTGAACAGTTGCCCTTGACACTGTCCTTGCTTGATTGTCCCGCTCCCAAACCTCCGACAACGTTCGGTTTCGACTGCGCGACCCCCAGAGCTCTCTTCCGTAGTGGTCTCAAGACTGACCCATCATTTCCGCGGGTGCACGCATCACGCATACACCTTTCGTGCAAGTAATACGATGCACATCATGATGCATATCTACACAGGGCTCATCGGTGTTGCATCGGCCCTCGGCTCGCTTGAGAGCAGCCACGCCGACGTCCACTTGATGCAGCAGCGTCTCAGGAAGGAAGACCCTGATCCCGTGCAGAGTGAGCCTTTCCCACTGCCCCCCGTCGTCTTCGAGGAAACGGACGACGGCGCGGGTAAGCTGCACGTCGTGGTCGAATTCGAGGAGAATAGCACAGCACAGTCGCGCCAGGCGCAAAACCCGTACACCGTATATGGTACCTCAGGCCATTGCTCGGTTTGCGGCAGGTCAGGGTACAATTGTCTCGGCCAAGGCGGTAGCTACGATGTGGCGTGGGCCAATGTGAATTTTGGTGGAGGGGCGTCACTGGGCACGTCGTTCAGGAGCCGATAAACGGCAAACGGAGAAGAGGCATCCACTGGGACTCTGTCAATGACGTTGTCAGGCACGACCGCCTCAGGAAATTGCGGTTCGCCAACGGACTGCAGTTGCAGCGCGTGCCTCGCGTGCACCGCCTCGAGCGCAACTTACCCGAGTGGCATCTCGAACTGGAATTGGGGTAGCAACTCCATCAGTCCCAGTTATTCCGCGAGCACGTACTGTACTCTTCCAGGTTGGAGAATTGACATTGAGTACAAAACACAACACGCAGACGACGCCCAACCCGACGCCAAACCCAACGCCCTACCCGACGCCCTACCCTACGCCTTACCCGACGCCCAACCCGACGCCCAACCCGACGCCCTACCCGACGCCCTACCCTACGCCTTACCCGACGCCCAACCCGACGCCCAACCCGAACGCCCAACCAACGCCCAACCCGACGCCTACCCGACGCCAAAACCCGACGCCTTACCCGACGCCTATCCGACGCCCCTACCCGACAGCCCTACCCGACGCCCTACCCGACGGCCTTCCCGACGGCCTTCCCGACGCCATACCCGACGCCCTACCCGACCGCTTACCCGACAGCTTACCCGACGGCTTTCCCGACGGCCTTCCCGACGGCCTTCCCGACGCCCTACCCGACGCCCTACCCGACCGCTTACCCGACGGCTTTCCCGACGGCTTTCCCGACGGCCTTCCCAACGGCCTTCCCGACGCCCTACCCGACGGCCTTCCCGACGGCGTTCCCAACGCCCAGCCCGACGCCCAGCCCGACGTATCCTGCGGGTTGGCCGACGCCACATCCGACGTTTCCTCCTGCAGCGGCCATGGCCGGAGCCATGGGCGGCGCCGGCGTGGCTGCCACTGGCGACCCCCATCTTCAAAACGTTCATGGCGAGCGGTTCGATTTGATGAAGCCAGGCAAGCATGTTCTGATAAACGTTCCTCGTGGAATGGACGCTGAGGACGCATTGCTTCGCGTGCAGGCCGATGCGCGCCGGTTGGGTGGATCTTGCGCGGAGATGTACTTCCAAGAAGTGAACGTCACAGGGTCTTGGGCAGATGCAAACCAAGCTGGAGGCTATCATTACAGCGCGTCGCAACCTGATAACAAGGCTACAGAATGGCTCGCTTTGGGGCTAGGATTCCGAAAAGTTGAACTGAAAGTCGTTCATGGACGTACAGAGAGCGGCCTCATGTATCTTAATTTGTACGTGAAGCATTTACGGCACGCAGGGTTTGCCGTCGGCGGTTTGTTGGGAGAAGACGACCACAAGGACGTAATGACTCCCCCAGCGGCTTGTACCAAGCACACGGCCCTGTGAGGGGAAAACGAGCGACCGTGTTCTGGCCTCTGTGCCGACAGTCACAATTGCAACTTTTGAGTGATGCCCAGAGCCACAGCGGGGAAGATGAACACATATGGAGGAGCGATGTTTTTGTGATGTTGAATTGACCTCAAACCTTTGCTGTTGCTGCGTCGGGTATTCCTTCATGCGCAGCATTGCAGCGTTCTTTTATGCTTCTGTCGTCCTTGGGATCATGCTTCCAGCATTGGTACGCTGACAACGGTAAGGGTGTCCCACGTATTGTGATGCCCCACGTATAAAGGGGCAGGTGCCATTCGCCGATACATCGGCGATTTATCGCCGATTCCAGGTCGAGGTTTCCCGTCCCGCCCTGTCGGTCCCCCTCAGTCTTGGGGGGGAGGGGTGATGGCGATGGGGGAATGTCGGCTACACGTGAGAGCGACCCTTCGTCAGAGTGACCTTTGATGCGCAGCTTTCGGGAGGCACAGGCGCCCAAACCCAAAGCACGCAGGCCGCCACTGGTCGCATCGCATGCCACGATCGGCAGGCCGCGTACCACAGATCACTCCTGCCCTGGGTCATTCTCACTGGACCCGCTCGTTGTCGCCCCCCCCCCCACACACAACACCTGGAAGCCCGCCCTTCTCTCGGTGGTCAACCTCCCTGCCTTGGCCCTCGGGGCCTGGGTGGGAGGGCAGGTGCTGCCGCGGTCGTCGGGCGAGGCCCCGAAGGGGATGGAGGACTGGGAGTGGCGGAATGCTGGAGTCAAGGTCTGTCCGAGAGGTCGTTGTGCGCCTGCTTTGCGAGCTTTCACCAACGCCTTTCGGATCGTACTGCCGTGTGTGTTTGGGCCAGGGGGCCAAATAGCCCGCCCCGTCCGGGAACGTGTGGATTTGCCATCGGGGGCCTCAGCCGGCCCCAGACGCTTCCAAGACGGCCCACGAGCTTTCCTGGTGCCCTCTGAGGGCGTCCGAGAGCTCCGGACACGGTCCGAGCCAGCCCCGCCCAAGAGGCCCCCCCAACGCCCCAGCAGGGCCTCAAGAGGGCCCCCAGACGGGCAAAAGGGCTTGTGGACGGCTCAAACAGGGCTACCCCAAGAGGTGCACAGGAGAAGCCTCAGCCTGGCCCAGTACGGTCCAAGAAGATCCGTAGATGGGCCAAATGCGGTCCCAAGACGGCTTCAAGGGACCCCACAGACGGCTCCACACCCAAGAGACCCCTGAGACGGACCCCACAGCATGCGTCCAAGAGGTTCCACCACGGCCCAAGTTTCGTTTTCATTGCGTTCTTCAAGCCTTCCAGGATTACCGCATTTTCGCGATTCAGGGCGTCCACGCGGCTCCAACAAGCGCCGCACAGTGAACAGTTGCCCTTGACACTGTCCTTGTTTGATTGTCCCACTCCCAAACCTCCGACAACGTTCGGTTTCGACTGCGCGACCCCCAGAGCTCTCTTCCGTAGTGGTCTCAAGACTGACCCATCATTTCCGCGGGTGCACGCATCACGCATACACCTTTCGTGCAAGTAATACGATGCACATCATGATGCATATCTACACGGGGCTCATCGGTGTTGCATCGGCCTTCGGCTCGCTTGAGCGCAGCCACGCCGACGTCCACTTGATGCAGCAGCGTCTCAGGAAGGAAGACCCTGATCCCGTGCAGAGTGAGCCTTTCCCACTGCCCCCCGTGGTCTTCGAGGAAACGGACGACGGCGCGGGTAAGCTGCACGTCGTGGTCGAATTCGAGGAGAATAACACAGCACAGTCGCGCCAGGCGCAAAACCCATACACCGTATATGGTACCTCAGGCCACTGCTCGGTTTGCGGCAGATCAGGGTACAATTGTCTCGGCCAAGGCGGTAGCTACGATGTGGCGTGGGCCAATGTGAATTTTGGTGGCGTCAACTTGGGCACAGTCACCAAGTGGACAGTAACGGCATACGGAGCTAAGTGCAGCACTGGGACTCTGTCAATGACGTTGTCAGGCACGACCGCCTCAGGATATTGTGGTTCGCCAACGGATTGCAGTTGCAGCGCGTGCGCCGCGTGCACCGCCTCGAGCGCAACTTACTCGAGTGGCATCTCGAACTGGAATTGGGGTAGCAACTCCATCAGTCCCAGTTATTCCGCGAGCACCTACTGTACTTCCAGGTTGGAGATTGACATTGAGTACACGCAGACGACGCCCAACCCGACGCCAAACCCGACGCCCTACCCGACGCCCTACCCTACGCCTTACCCGACGCCCAACCCGACGCCCAACCCGACGCCCTACCCGACGCCCTACCCTACGCCTTACCCGACGCCCAACCCGACGCCCAACCCAACGCCGAACCCAACACCCAACCCGACGCCCTACCCGACGCCATACCCGACGCCTTACCCGACGCCCTATCCGACGCCCTACCCGACGCCCTACCCGACGCCTTACCCGACGGCCTTCCCCACTGCTTTCCCGACGCCCTACCCGACGCCCTTCCCGACGCCCTTCCCGACGCCCTTCCCGACGCCCTTCCCGACGGCTTCCCGACGGCTTTCCCGACCGCTTACCCGACGCCCTACCCGACGGCCTTCCCGACGCCCTTCCCGACGGCCTTCCCGACGGTTTTCCCGACGCCCTACCCGACGGCCTTCCCGACGGCGTTCCCGACGCCCAGCCCGACGCCCAGCCCGACGTATCCTCCGGGTTGGCCGACGCCACATCCGACGTTTCCTCCTGCAGCTGCCATGGCCGGAGCCATGGGCGGCGCCGGCGTGGCTGCCACTGGCGACCCCCATCTTCAGAACGTTCATGGCGAGCGGTTCGATTTGATGAAGCCAGGCAAGCATGTTCTGATAAACGTTCCTCGTGGAATGGACGCTGAGGACGCATTGCTTCGCGTGCAGGCCGATGCGCGCCGGTTGGGTGGATCTTGCGCGGAGATGTACTTCCAAGAAGTGAACGTCACAGGGTCTTGGGCAGAGGCAAACCAAGCTGGAGGCTATCATTACAGCGCGTCGCAACCTGATAACAAGGCTACAGAATGGCTCGCTTTGGGGCTAGGATTCCGAAAAGTTGAACTGAAAGTCGTTCATGGACGTACAGAGAGTGGCCTCCTGTATCTTAATTTGTACGTGAAGCATTTACGGCACGCAGGGTTTGCCGTCGGAGGTCTGTTGGGAGAAGACGACCACAAGGACGTAATGATTCCCCCAGCGGCTTGTACTAAGCATACGGCTCTGGCTGAGGGGAAAACGAGCGACCGTGCTCTGGCCTCCGTGCCGACAGTCGCAATTGCACTTTTGAGTGATGCCCAGAGCCACAGCTGGGAAGATAAACACATGCGGAGGAGCGATGTTTTTGTGATGTTGAATTGACCTCAAACCCTTTGCTGTTGCTGCGTCGGGTATTCCTTCATGCGCAGCATTGCAGCGTTCTTTTATGGTTCTGTCGTCCTTGGGATCATGCTTCCAGCATTGGTACGCTGACAACGGTACGGGTGTCCCACGTATTGTGATGCCCCACGTATGAGGGGCAGGTGCCATTCGCCGATAATCGGCGATTTCCGCCGATTCCAGGTCGAGGTTTGCCGTCCCCCCTGTCGGTCCCCCTCAGTCTTGGGGGGGAGGGGTGATGGCGATGGGGGAATGTCGGCTACACGTGAGAGCGGCCCTTCGTCAGAGTGACCTTTGATGCGCAGCTTCCGGGAGGCACAGGCGCCCAAACCCAAAGCCCAAAGAGCGCAGGCCGCCACTGGTCGCATCGCATGCCACGATCGGCAGGCCGCGTACCACAGATCACTCCTGCCCTGGGTCATTCTCACTGGACCCGCTCGTTTTCGCCCCCCCCGCCCCCACAACACCTGGAAGCCCGCCCTTCTCTCGGTGGTCAACCTCCCTGCCTTGGCCCTCGGGGCCTGGGCGGCCTGTGGGAGGGCAGGTGCTGCCACGGTCGTCGGGCGAGGCCCTGAAGGGGATGGAGGACTGGGAGTGGCGGAATGCTGGAGTCAAGGTCTGTCCGAGAGGTCGTTGTGCGCTTGCTTCGCGAGCTTTCACCAACGCCTTCCAGATCGTACTGCTGTGTGTGTTTGGGCCAGGGGGCCAAATAGCCCGCCCCGTCCGGGAACGTGTGGATTTGCCATCGGGGGCCTCAGCCGGCCCCAGGCGCTTCCAAGACGGCCCACGAGCTTTCCTGGTGCCCTCTGAGGGCGTCCGAGAGCTCCAGACACGGTCCGAGCCAGCCCCGCCCAAGAGGCCCCCCCAACGCCCCAGCAGGGCCTCAAGAGAGCCCCCAGACGGGCAAAAGGGCCTGTGGACGGCTCAAACAGGGCTACCCCAAGATGTGCACAGGAGAAGCCACAGCCTGGCCCAGTACGGTCCAAGAAGATCCGTAGATGGGCCAAATGCGGTCCCAAGACGGCTTCAAGGGACCCCACAGACGGCTCCACACCCAAGAGACCCCTGAGACGGACCCCACAGCATGCGTCCAAGAGGTTCCACCACGGCCCAAGTTTCGTTTTCATTGCGTTCTTCAAGCCGCCAGGAATACCGCATTTTCGGGATTCAGGGCGTCCACGCGGCTCCAACAAGCGCCGCACAGTGAACAGTTGCCCTTGACACTGCCCTTGCTTGATTGTCCCACTCCCAAACCTCCGACAACGTTCGGTTTCGATTGCGCGACCCCCAGAGCTCTCTTCCGTAGTGGTCTCAAGACTGACCCATCATTTCCGCGGGTGCACGCATCACGCATACACCTTTCGTGCAAGTAATACGATGCACATCATGATGCATATCTACACGGGGCTCATCGGTGTTGCATCGGCCCTCGGCTCGCTTGAGCGCAGCCACGCCGACGTCCACTTGATGCAGCAGCGTCTCAGGAAGGAAGACCCTGATCCCGTGCAGAGTGAGCCTTTCCCACTGCCCCCCGTCGTCTTCGAGGAAACGGACGACGGCGCGGGCAAGCTGCACGTCGTGGTCGAATTCGAGGAGAATAGCACAGCACAGTCGCGCCAGGCGCAAAACCCATACACCGTATATGGTACCTCAGGCCACTGCTCGGTTTGCGGCAGATCAGGGTACAATTGTCTCGGCCAAGGCGGTAGCTACGATGTGGCGTGGGCCAATGTGAATTTTGGTGGCGTCAACTTGGGCACAGTCACCAAGTGGACAGTAACGGCATACGGAGCTAAGTGCAGCACTGGGACTCTGTCAATGACGTTGTCAGGCACGACCGCCTCAGGATATTGTGGTTCGCCAACGGATTGCAGTTGCAGCGCGTGCGCCGCGTGCACCGCCTCGAGCGCAACTTACTCGAGTGGCATCTCGAACTGGAATTGGGGTAGCAACTCCATCAGTCCCAGTTATTCCGCGAACACCTACTGTACTTCCAGGTTGGAGATTGACATTGAGTACACGCAGACGACGCCCAACCCGACGCCAAACCCGACGCCCTACCCGACGCCCTACCCTACGCCTTACCCGACGCCCAACCCGACGCCCAACCCGACGCCCTACCCGACGCCCTACCCTACGCCTTACCCGACGCCCAACCCGACGCCCAACCCAACGCCGAACCCAACACCCAACCCGACACCCTACCCGACGCCATACCCGACGCCTTACCCGACGCCCTATCCGACGCCCTACCCGACGCCCTACCCGACGCCTTATCCGACGGCCTTCCCCACTGCTTTCCCGACGCCCTACCCGACGCCCTTCCCGACGCCCTTCCCGACGCCCTTCCCGACGCCCTTCCCGACGGCCTTCCCGACGGCTTTCCCGACCGCTTACCCGACGCCCTACCCGACGGCCTTCCCGACCTTCCCGACCTTCCCGACGGCCTTCCCGACGGTTTTCCCGACGCCCTACCCGACGGCCTTCCCGACGGCGTTCCCGACGCCCAGCCCGACGCCCAGCCCGACGTATCCTCCGGGTTGGCCGACGCCACATCCGACGTTTCCTCCTGCAGCTGCCATGGCCGGAGCCATGGGCGGCGCCGGCGTGGCTGCCACTGGCGACCCCCATCTTCAGAACGTTCATGGCGAGCGGTTCGATTTGATGAAGCCAGGCAAGCATGTTCTGATAAACGTTCCTCGTGGAATGGACGCTGAGGACGCATTGCTTCGCGTGCAGGCCGATGCGCGCCGGTTGGGTGGATCTTGCGCGGAGATGTACTTCCAAGAAGTGAACGTCACAGGGTCTTGGGCAGAGGCAAACCAAGCTGGAGGCTATCATTACAGCGCGTCGCAACCTGATAACAAGGCTACAGAATGGCTCGCTTTGGGGCTAGGATTCCGAAAAGTTGAACTGAAAGTCGTTCATGGACGTACAGAGAGTGGCCTCCTGTATCTTAATTTGTACGTGAAGCATTTACGGCACGCAGGGTTTGCCGTCGGAGGTCTGTTGGGAGAAGACGACCACAAGGACGTAATGATTCCCCCAGTGGCTTGTACTAAGCATACGGCTCTGGCTGATGGGAAAACGAGCGACCGTGCTCTGGCCTCCGTGCCGACAGTCGCAATTGCATTGTTTGAGTGATGCCCAGAGCCACAGCTGGGAAGATAAACACATGCGGAGGAGCGATGTTTTTGTGATGTTGAATTGACCTCAAACCCTTTGCTGTTGCTGCGTCGGGTATTCCTTCATGCGCAGCATTGCAGCGTTCTTTTATGGTTCTGTCGTCCTTGGGATCATGCTTCCAGCATTGGTACGCTGACAACGGTAAGGGTGTCCCACGTATTGTGATGCCCCGCGTATAAGGGGCAGGTGCCATTCGCCGATACATCGGCGATTTATCGCCGATTCCAGGTCGAGGTTTCCCGTCCCGCCCTGTCGGTCCCCCTCAGTCTTGGGGGGGGAGGGGTGATGGCGATGGGGGAATGTCGGCTACACGTGAGAGCGGCCCTTCGTCAGAGTGACCTTTGATGCGCAGCTTCCGGGAGGCACAGGCGCCCAAACCCAAAGCACGCAGGCCGCCACTGGTCGCATCGCATGCCACGATCGGCAGGCCGCGTACCACAGATCACTCCTGCCCTGGGTCATTCTCACTGGACCCGCTCGTTTTCGCCCCCCCCCCCCCACAACACCTGGAAGCCCGCCCTTCTCTCGGTGGTCAACCTCCCTGCCTTGGCCCTCGGGGCCTGGGCGGCCTGTGGGAGGGCAGGTGCTGCCACGGTCGTCGGGCGAGGCCCTGAAGGGGATGGAGGACTGGGAGTGGCGGAATGCTGGAGTCAAGGCCTGTCCGAGAGGTCGTTGTGCGCCTGCTTTGCGAGCTTTCACCAACGCCTTTCGGATCGTACTGCCGTGTGTGTTTGGGCCAGGGGGCCAAATAGCCCGCCCCGTCCGGGAACGTGTGGATTTGCCATCGGGGGCCTCAGCCGGCCCCAGACGCTTCCAAGACGGCCCACGAGCTTTCCTGGTGCCCTCTGAGGGCGTCCGAGAGCTCCGGACACGGTCCGAGCCAGCCCCGACGTGGCCCAAGAGGCCCCCCAACGCCCCAGCAGGGCTTCAAGAGGGCCCCCAGACGGGCAAAGGGCTTGTGGACGGCTCAGACAGGGCTACCCCAAGAGGTGCACAGGAGAAGCCTCAGCCTGGCCCAGTACGGTCCAAGAAGATCCGCAGATGGGCCAAAGGCGGTCCCAAGACGGCTTCAAGGGACCCCACACACGGCTCCACACCCCAGAGACCATTGAGACGGACCCCACAGCATGCGTCCAAGAGGTTCCACCACGGCCCAAGTTTCGTTTTCATTGCGTTCTTCAAGCCTTCCAGGAATACCGCATTTTCGCGATTCAGGGCGTCCACGCGGCTCCAACAAGCGCCGCACAGTGAACAGTTGCCCTTGACACTGTCCTTGCTTGATTGTCCCACTCCCAAACCTCCGACAACGTTCGGTTTCGACTGCGCGACCCCCAGAGCTCTCTTCCGTAGTGGTCTCAAGACTGACCCATCATTTCCACGGGTGCACGCATCACGCATACACCTTCCGTGCAAGTGATACGATGCACATCATGATGCATATCTACACGGGGCTCATCGGTGTTGCACCGGCCTTCGGCTCGCTTGAGCACAGCCACGCCGACGTCCACTTGATGCAGCAGCGTCTCAGGAAGGAAGACCCTGATCCCATGCAGAGTGAGCCTTTCCCACTGCCCCCAGTCGTCTTCGAGGAAACGGACGACGGCGCGGGTAAGTTGCACGTCGTGGTCAAATTCGAGGAGAATAACACAGCACAGTCGCGCCAGGCGCAAAACCCATACACCGTGTATGGTACCTCAGGCCACTGCTCGGTTTGCGGCAGATCAGGGTACAATTGTCTCGGCCAAGGCGGTAGCTTCGATGTGGCGTGGGCCAATGTGAATTTTGGTGGCGTCAACTTGGGCACGGTCACCAAGTGGACAGTAACCGCATACGGAGCTAAGTGCAGCACTGGGACTCTGTCAATGACGTTGTCAGGCACGACCGCTTCAGGATACTGTGGTTCGCCAACGGATTGCAGTTGCAGCGCGTGCGTCGCGTGCACCGCCTCGAGCGCAACTTACCCGAGTGGCATCTCGAACTGGAATTGGGGTAGCAACTCCTTCAGTCCCAGTTATTGCGAAGGCCTTACGGCCGTTGCCGCCGACCCTGAAGATGACGAAAGACAACACGAGGGGGGGGGGCAGGAGGAGGAGGAGGAGGAGGAGGAGGCGGAAGGGAGTAGGAGGAGGAAGGGTGAAGGGGGAGGAGGAGGAGGCCTTATGGATGTTGGTTGGGATCTCGTGGTTGACCTCTCGGGGGCGTCTGGAAGGCAACTTGAAGCCTCTTGGGGGCCGTTGTGGGGCCTCTTGGGGCCTCTTTTGGGCCTCTTGGGGCTTCCGGAGGCCGTCTTCGGCGCATCTTGGGGGCGTCTTGGCGCCGCTCGGGGGCCTCTTGGGGCCTTTTGGGGGCCTCTTGGGGCTTCCCGGGGGCCTCTTAGGGCGGAAGTCTCGAATTCTCGGTTCCTCGTCCCCCTCTTGGCCGTTTCTTGGGCCCGTCTTGGGGCCCTATTGGGCCGTCTTGGGCGCCTCTTAGGCTGTCCTGGGGCCTTCTTGGGCCGTCTTGGGGCCCTCTTGTAGGCCTCTTGGGGCGCTCTTGGGGGCCTCTTGGGGGCCTCTTGGGCCGTCTTGGAGTGTCGGAAAGCCGAAAAGGCGAGAAGGCCAAAATCATTCAAAAACCTATGTAAAATTGACGATTTTGGCGCCTGGGGCCCTCTTGGGTGTGCTCTTGGGGCTCTCTTGGAGCGTCTTGAGGGCCTCTTGGGCCGTCTTCGGGCCGTCTTGGGCGTCTTGGGGCCATCGTTCGTCGAGTCGAGGCCCTCTTGTACCCTTTTGGGGGTGTCTTCTGTCGCTCTTGGCTCGTCTTGAAGCTTTTCTGAGCTCCGGGACCCCCCGGGGAGGATGCGTATCTGGGTGGCGACCCCCCCCGGGGACCCCCCCCGGCGACCCCCCCCCCCCCCCCCCCCCCCCCGGCGGGGAGGGTAGGGAGGGGCTTCGCCACGACTCAACTACGACGTTGCTCAATGTCGCTTTGGCTCGCGCGCTCAAGGAGACGGGGAACGACGAAGACGACGAGGGACAACGGAGACGGAGACGACGAGGACACGACGGAGACGACGACGACGACGACGACGACGACGACGACGACGACGGTGACCCACGCAAGACGACGACACCGGGATGCGTCTTCCACACGCCGACAGGGTCGGCGGATTCCGCGAGCACCTACTGTACTTCCAGGTTGGAGATTGACATTGAGTACACGCAGACGACGCCCAACCCGACGCCAAACCCGACGCTTTACCAGACGCCCTACCCGACGCCTTACCCGACGGCCTTCCCCACTGCTTTCCCGACGCCCTACCCGACGCCCTACCCCACGCCTTACCCGACGGCCTTCCCCACTGCTTTCCCGACGCCCTACCCGACGCCCTTCCCGACGCCCTTCCCGACGCCCTTCCCGACGCCATTCCCGACGGCTTTCCCGACCGCTTACCCGACGCCCTTCCCGACGCCCTTCCCGACGCCCTTCCCGACGGCCTTCCCGCCGCATCGGCAAATCTGGGGGGGGTTCGTACCGGGGCGTCCCGGGGGGGTTCGTACCGGCCTGCACCGGCAGTGCGGCCAACACGAAACCCCCAGGACGAGCGATTCCGGGGGGGGGGGTCGCTCCGCACCGGGCACCGCCGACACACACACACACACACACACACACATACACATATATATATATATATGTATACACACAAACACATATATCTATACAAGTGGCACGTGTGTGCCCAGGTTCACACAACAAATTGAAAAGGCGTTTGAAGCAGGAAGAAGTTGGGGCGGCGCCAGGACGTGCCTAAGAGAAGGGGAAGAGGCAGGAGGTGAACGCAGAAGAATACAAGATCGAGTAAGAGCCCCCCCCCAAAGGATAGCTGCCGGGAGTGAAATCCAATAGCGAGGCCGCACTCGAGCGCAAGTGGGGTTGCCACACCTTGCGATTTGTGTACCAGGGCCCCCCAGGAAGCCTCAGGAGGCCCGACTTGAATACCGGAAGAGGCTCCAGGAGGCCCCAGGATTGTGAGTGTTGTGTGGGTGTATGTGTGTGTGATGTGTGCTCTGTGTTGTGCGTGTTTTCTGTGCGTTGTAGGTGTTGTGTGTGTTATGTTTGTCTAGCGTGTGATGTGTTGGGTGTGATTTGTGTCTCTGTGTGTGCATGTAGTTCTGAGGCCCCGGGAGGTTCCAGGAGGCCCCAGGCGGCCTCAGGAGGCTCCAGGAAACCCCAGGAGGCTCTAGGAGGCCGCAAGAGGCTCCAGGAGACCCCAGGAGTTCCAGGAGACCCCCAGGAGGCTCCGAGGCGGGGTCTGGGGTACCAGAAGGTACAGAAAGCCCCAGGAGGTTCCAGGAGGCCCCTAGGAGGCTCCGAGGCGGGGTCTGGGGTACCAGAAAGTATGTCGGGGCTCGACGTTGGGAGGATGTCTCAGGCGAAACCGCCATTTTCTGAGAATCGGGGTCAAAATCATTACAATGTGTGTTTGGAAAGTTTGATGTTATAATGTTGAAATTCCCATGTGTTTTTGGACCCTGACGTCACGATCTGTGTAAGGGGCGCCACCGATTTTCAGAATTTCGAGGATGTCCCTAGCGAAACGGCCAGAAAAATCGCGAACGCGGCGCGTACGCATTAATCGCCTCTGAGCTTTACTCCCTCGGAGATGTGCGTATGAGAATATTCATCGATTCATAATTTTGCTCATGGATTCTTCGGAACACCTTGATCATCATCATTATCAGCATCTTCACCATTATGCGGAGATCATGGTTTTGAGTTTAATGGCGCATGGGATTACATGGCGGCTCATTGGCGGGAATGTATAACAGCGGGGATAAAAAAAGTCAGAGCTGGGCGCGCAAGGAGAGGAAGAAGAGCATGAGTGAAGAATTCGATCGGATTTCTCATGACATGTATGTGAAGCCTTGGGACATTCTTAGGGTTCTTTCGAGCATCCATGTATGTTTTCAGAAATGCATCGGATTCCTACGGAGATTGCTGAATGCTCACGCAATCCATACGATTCCTTCGGACATCCATCGGATCCCTTGGGAAACCTATAGATCTCCTTAGGAAATCCATAGGAATCCTCCGGAAACCGATTAACATCCGCCAGCGACAACTCCAAAGAGATGGGAGGACAGGAGGAGGACGAGTGGAGGATGGGAGGAGGGCGAAAGGAGGACAGGAGCAGGACGGGAGGAGGACAGGAGGAGCAGAATCAAGCGAGCGCAATCAAGCAAGCGGAAGCACGCAAGCGCAAGCGAGCAATAACAAGCAAGCAAGAGCCAGCGATCAAGCGCAAGCAAGCAAGCAAGGGCAAGCAAGAGCAAGCAAGCGGGAGCAAGCACGCAAGAGCAAGCAAGCAAGTGCCATTGGACAAAGGGGGGGCATCGAAAAAAGGGGAGGGCGCCATGGGAAAAGGAGGGGGGGCTAAAGACCAATTACTTATGAAGAGCTAGGACTCCTATAGGGCAAGCCTATGTTGAGAAAATCTTTAGAACACCCATAGGATTCTTCAGGAAGCCCATAGGAGTCCTTAGAGCATCCATAGGATTTCTCAGGACATCCATGGGATAGGACAACCAAAGGATTCTTTGGGATGTCCATATGATGTCGTAGGCAATATGTAGGAGCCTTCCCGAAGAATTCCTCCGAACATCCATGAGATTCCCTGGGCAATCCAAATAGGATCCCTTAGGACATCCATACGATTCTTTAATACATGTACATCATGCCTTAGGGATTTCATGGGATTCCTTCGGACATCCTTCGGGTTGCTTTTTGGGGGAAAACCATAGGATTCCTCAGGGAACCTATCGGATTCCTTCGAAAATCCATAGGGTTCCTTCGGAAACCCATAGGATTCCGTGGGACATCCATTGGGATCCTGAGGACAGCCATAGGATCCCGTAAGCAATCCATCGGATTCCTTGAGACATCCGGGGGAATCATTAGGGCATCCACAGGATTCTTTATGACATCCACAAGATTCCGAGGGTAATCGATAGGAATCCTTGGGAATTCCGTAAGGTTCCTTCGGAAATCCATTTGCTTCCTTAGGACATCTATCTGATCCCTCCGGAAATCTGTAGAATGTTTCCGGAAATCCATAGGCTTCTTGAAGAAATCAATGGGACCCCTTAGGAAACCGCATGGATTTCACGGATCACAATAGATATTCCAAGAAATCCCATGGATGTACGAGGGAATTTTAAAAATTTCGTATGTAATCGCATGGTTTCCTGAGGATGGATTTCTTTAGGGATCCGATTGATGTCTTGAGGGTTCGTTTGATTTCCCTCAGGACTCCTGTAGAGTTCCTGAGGAGTCCTATGGATTTCCTACGGAGCCCTATAGATTCGGTCCCATGGATTTCCAAGGAATCCAATGTATTTCCTCAGGATTGCGATGGCTCTCTGAAGGAATCCGGTTGATTTCCTACGGAATCTTTATGGTTTCTTCCGGAATCTTATGGGTTTCCGAAGGACCCCATATGGATTTCTGCAGGAGTTTTGTGGATTTCCAACGGATTCAGATATATGTCCTAAGGCATCCGATGGTTTTCTATCGGACTTCTATGGATATCCTAAGGACTCTTATGGATGTCCTAAGGAATCCGATTGATTTCCAAAGGAATCTTATGGATGAGTCAGGAATCGTTTGGATTTCCAGGGGAATCCGATGGATGTCCTAAGGAACCCGACGGAATTCCTCAGGAATCACATGGATCCCAGAAGGGTTCTTATAGATTTCTTGTGGAAGCCATTGGATTTCCTGAGACAATCTAAATAATTCCCTCGGGAATCCATAAGAATCCTCTGGAAATGCGCCGGATGCCTCATGAATTCCATGAGATAACCTTAGGGTCCCGTAGGAAATTCATGGGATTCCTTCGGACATCCATAAAGATCCTTTCGGAAAATCCATCGGAATCCGTAGGAAATCCATAGGACCCCCTAGGACATCCATTGGATTCTTGCGGAAACCGATCGGAAACCTTAAGAGTCCTTGCTACTCAACACCAGACGAGAATAATTCCGATCCGCAATTTTATCTCGCAATAAAAAAGGTCGGCCTTGCCGCCTCTCTTCACTGACCAAACTGCATTGGCCGTGGATGATCAACACTCAGTACGACACGGGGGTATTGATTATCTGGGGCTAGGGGTGATTCCTCATCCTTTTCCTCGTTCTCCTCATCCTCCTCCTCCTCCTCCTCCTCCGTTTCCTCGTTATCCTCCTCCTCCTTTTCCTCGCTCTCCTCATCCTCCTCTTCCTCGTTGTCCTCCTCCTCCTTTTCCTCGTTATCCTCCTCCTCACGTTCTTTGTCCTCCTCCTACTCCTCCTTTTGCTCCTTCTCCTTCTCCTTCTTCTGTTCCTCGTTCTCCTCCTCCTTTTTCTCGTTGTCCTCCCTCTCCTCCTCCTCCTCCTCCTCTTACTCGTTCCCCTCCCTCTCCTCCTTCTCCTCCTTTTCCTCGTTTTCCTCCTCATCATCCTCCTCCTCTTCCTCGTTGTCTTTCCTCTCCTCCTCCTCCTTTTTCTCGTTCTCCTCCTCCTCCTCCTTTCCCTCGCTCTCCTCCTCCTCCTTATCCTCGTTGTCCTCCCTCTCCTCCTCCTCCTCCTCCTCCTCCTCCTCCTCCTCCTCCTCCTCCTCCTCCTCCTCCTCCTCCTCCTCCTCCTCCTCGTCCTCCTCCTCCTCATTGTCTCCGTTGTCCTCCTCCTCCTTTTCCTCGTTGTCCTCTTTTTCCTCCTCCTCCTCCTCCTTTTCCTCGTTGTCCTCCCTCTCCTCCTCCTCGTCCTCCTTTTCCTCGTTGGCCTCCCTCTCCTCCTCCTCGTCCTCCTTTTCCTCGTTGTCCTCTTGTCCTCCCTCTCCTCCTGCTCCTCCTCCCGTTCCTCTGTTTCCTCCTCCTCCTCCTCCTCCTCCTCCCTCCTTCCCGATCCCCATATATCCAGAAATGTAGAACTCTGGCATTCTGGATTTTCAGGGGGGGAACCCAGAACTCTGGAGTTCCGGGCTTTTACCTGAATCTCTTCGAGTCCCCCAATTGACAACCCGGATTTCCGGAGTTTTGGGTTTTCGCCTCTGGAATTCCGGGTCTAGGACCCCAGGGCATCGAATTCCTTTTTGTTTGCCAGTGTGCTTCCATTTCCTCCCGTGAACCTCACCGTCGCCCAATCCAGTGGCACGCAACCGACGGTCTATGCAAGTGCAGATTTGCAATTGTATTGTGGAAGGATTTGGGCAGGATGAATGGTGGGCGGATGGGGTCCTCTTAGTGAGAAACAATCAGGAACTCGACATATGTTAGGAGCGGCACAGCGCGGTGGCTAATGTTGGAGCCGGGGCCGATGCAAAGTCAGTGTTGTTGGACTCAGCTTTCGCTGTACGAGTCGGACGAGATTCATTGACCCTCGGGGCGCTGGTCAGGTTGTCCTTTGGCAGAAGACAGACATTGCAGGAATGTTGCCAGTTTGCTAATGTCTGCGTCAGCCTCCCCAGCGTATGTTCTTGCAGTGGCACGCGACTACACATCCACATTACAAAGTTTTATTTCTCCCTCCTCTGCTTGGCATTGTTCATTTTACCACGTCTGCAGAGCGGGGTGTGCTGACGGCTGTCGACGTCAGTTTTCGTTTCTCGCCGATTCTTGTATTCTTTCGAATTCCGTAGGCGTGGATCGCAAAGTTGGCCCGACGTTCGTCATGATCCCAGATATCCATGTATGCCAGCCCTTCAATGGTACCCATCGTGGGGGCGCTAGTGGTGCGTCCTTTGCGTCCTTGATGCTGCCCAGACCTTTCTTTGGTTTGTCTCATGCCTGTCGGCCCACTTCCTCTGCAATCTCACCACGTAGGGAGCACGTTGCCCCTGGGTTGCGCTCACTGGTTCCACCGTCGTCAAGAACAACATGCAGAAGGATCGCCCTGGCTTCCGGAGGGGCTCTGGTTTTCGGCCGCTCCTCCTGCCCAGGTCGGGAAGCCCCCTCGTGGCCGAGGCTCGCCGTGAACAGGAAAGTTCCTCCGTGCCCCAATTCGGCGCGGCTCATGGCATCACGATGGCGGTACAGTCGGGGCCCTGAAGAAGGAACCCTTTTGGTTGGGGAGGGGCTCCGCGTTCCTTCCGTGTTTCGCAGCCTGCCTCAGGTTGTCCTCCTGCTTTCGATCGGAAATCGAAGCTTAACTCATGGAAAAAGGGGCCTCGTTCCTTATTTTGGGCTCCTTAGGTCAAGCCCCCGACGGTATTGGACGGCCTGGAACTTGTGCCGACTCCTTTGAGCCTCCCTGGGCCCCTCTTCGCTCTGGTCGCGCCGATGCCCTTCGGCGGCCGCCGCTGGTGCTGGGGGCACCTCCAGCAGGGAGGAGGGAGGAGGGAGGGAGGAGGGAGGAGGGGGGGGGAGGAGGAGGAGGAGGAGGAGGCAGCGGTCCCACTGCGTCGCCCGCGCAGGGCTTTAGGCCTCCTGGGTTGGCTCTGGGTGTTCCGTGCTTCGGGCCGCCCTCCGCGGCGGGGCTCCTCCTCCTCCTCCTCCCTCCTCCTCCTCCTCCTCCTCCCTCCTCCCTCCTCCTCCTCCTCCTCCTCCTCCTCCTCCTCCAATGATTTTTGATTGAAGCTGTTTCATTCGACGAGGTGCCCGTCCCCCCCAAATTGTTGTGTCGAACAACCTGGCTGTACGATTTCTCGGTGCTGGTCACTTCCCCTTGTGGGCATTCCTGCAGCTCCCCGCGTTTCTCGTGCTATGCTTCTCGGTAGCCAGTGTTCGCCGCCATTCTTCGCTCTCGCTCCCTGGCTGTCGCAGGAACCACTGGGAGTTCTTGGTGATGGGCTATGCTTCTCGGTAACCAGGGTTCGCCGCCGCTCTTCGCTCTCGCTCCCTGGCCGCCGCAGGAACCACCGGGAGTTCCTGGTGATGACCGTTGGTGTTGTTGCCATCGCGACGCTGGGCAGCTCCCGCACCGGCCCCGCAGCGTGCGTCGCAGCTCCGGGGGAATTTGACTGTCCTGCAACTAGCGTTAAGTCGGACCTGTCCATCTACAGGGGGGATATTCAAAAATGGTATAACTAGTCGGGGGACAATGTTTTGATTATCTATTCTTGAGCATTTGGGAATATGTTAGGGGTATGTTTTATTTTCCGCCCAAGATCCCCCTGTAGGAGGACACGCCCGTGCTAAAACTGGCGATTTGTTCGTGTCCGACGTGGATTCGACGCTGGTTCCATGCGGATTCAACGTGGGTTCGACGTGTTCGGCGCGGATTCGAGCGGATTCGAAGTGGACAGCGGCGCGATGGGACATGCGCGGTGCCGCGAAGATGCAGCAGAACTCGTCCCAAGAGGAGCATTCGGTGGACTGCCGTGGCCTGGACGGGGGTGGTCCGCGCCACCGGCCGCCCAGAGGCGGCAACACGGCGCCACCCGCCCACGCAGGCACGACATCCAAAATTGGTTGGGCACTGCTTGGCTGACGGGATGGCGTGTGTGCGCTACCACTCTTCGCCCATCCGCTGGCTGGTGCCCCTATCTGGCTCCCGGCTGGGGCGGAGTTCGCCGCCGACGAAAAAGTGTGCGCTGCCAGGTCGCACCGGGGGGGGGGGCGCGAAGGTACCCCAGATTTCGTAATAAAAGGGAGGGGGTCTGGACCCTCCAAGACAAGCCATTTCAGACCTCCCCCGCGGGAGAACCCTCCAAAACATAGTCCCCGGACCCCCCAGGCCCTCCAAGATAGCCTGGAAGAGACCCCCCCCGAAATGAGACCCCCCTCCCTTTATTACGAAATCTGGAGTACCCTCGCTTCGCGCATCGCGGCGCTGGGCCGCCCTTCTCCAGGGGTTGCGGGCAGAGGGCGCGGGAGTGCCCGCGCGTCTCGCGCCTCGCGGCCCCGCGGCGCGCGAGGTGCAGTGTGCCCTGGCGATACCAGGAGGGCTGCCCAGAATGACGAAGGAACAACACACCCATATCCATAGGCCTGGCATCGCTCGGACGTGTGCTTCTTTTTCTCGGCGAGAACCTTCGAGGAGCATCCTTGATCATTTGGCGAGAAAACCACGCACGAAACCGAAAAAAACACAGGAAATGGACGTCCGAGCGATGGCCGGAGGAGGGCTGCCCAGAATGACGAACGCACAACACACCCATATCCATAGGGGGGTCGTTGGGAGGAGGACTTGCTATGGGTATAGGTGCGGGTTGTGGGACCCTGGGGGGGTGGCTCCCGTTCGAGCGGGGGCACCCATCCGACAACACGCACCCATAGCCCTCTCCGACCTCCCTAAGGGTATGGGTGTGTGCTGGTGGTTCGTCACAGAAGGCTGCCCTGAAGGCTGCCTAAACGACTGCCTGGCGCCCGGGTCGCGCCGGGGCGCATCTCATGTAGAGAGAGAGTGTGTCTTCGCTTCCTCTCGGCCGTCCCCCCCGCTCTCCTTTGCCCGCCGGCCGATTCGCTAGTTTGTCCCCCTCTCTGGCTTCTCGCTGGAGCGGAGTTCGCCGCCTCGCCGCCGACGACAAGAAGCGTCTTCGGTCAGAGGTCGTTTCGGCTTTAGCTTCCTGGTCCGGGGTGCTCGCCCGGAGCCCGCCCGTGTCCGAGGAGCCATCGGGCGGGCTTCCCGAGCCGGAGCCCGGCTTCTGGTGGACTCAAGCAGTGGCGAAGCGTCATGGCTCGACTATAGCCCTACCAAACAATGTTCTAAGAACCTTTTGTGGTTTCCACGAAGTGTTCTTAGAACATGTCTGGCGGAGACTGCATTGTTTTATCACATCGGGTCCACGTTCTAAGAACATTGTTTTTGTTCTTAGAACAGCATTGGGTTCTAAGAACATTTCGTGGTAGGACTATAGGAATGCTGGGACGGTCGGTCCCTACTCAGTGGACAGAGCCCTGGCCCCAAGCCTGCAGGGCCGTCTCGAAGGCGCGCTGTGTTGCCCAGGCGATCGCAGACATGGATTCAGGGGGCGTGGATTCGCGACGGGTGTTTCCATGGGAAATCGCGGATTTCCGCCGCTGAACGAGGCGGCACCGGCCGCAGCTTGTGGAGGGCACCTCCCCCGATCTCCATGGACTCGGCAGCCGCGCACCAAATCCATGGATCGCTAGTCCATGTTTGCGCGCCCCCGAGCTGTCCTCCGGGGAGGGATCTCCACCTTGGGCTGCGGGCGCGTGCAGACGCGCGAGGGGATCTTGCCTGCACGGGCCAAGGAAAGAAAACGCCACCCTTCCCGATGTTCACCTTGGGCTGCAGGCGCGCGCAGACGCGCGAGGGGGTCTCGCCTGCACGGGTCCAGGGAGGGAAAGAGCCGAGCCCGGCCCGCAGAACGGGCGTTCCCTGGGCAGCCCTGGGCGTCCCCAGGGCTCAGGGCAACGGTAGGGGGGATGGGCTCGGGGGGGGGCATCGACCCCCACTCGCCCATTGGTCTCTGATAGGGGTCCGATGGCCCTCCCCTCCCAGGACCGTGCGGATGCGCTTTCGGGGGCCCGGCAGCGGTCTTTCGGCGATGCATCGCCGATGCCAGCTCGACGTGTCCCCCCTGAGCTGGTCCACTCCTAACGCTGCACCTCGAAGGCAGTCCTGCCCGGCTCCACTCCTTCAGGCGCGCTCTTGCGCGGGGGCGTCGCCCCAAGGGGCGCCCGTCGTGCGGGTCGGGTAGCTCTGCTGCCCTCCACTGCAGGGCCGATCGGCCTCGCGCACCAGGGCCACCGTCGGAGCTGTGTCCCCCCCCGCCCGCCCGCCCAGAAGCCTCCCGCGCGGACCGCACTGGACTTTCGGCGGCGAGCGAGGGGGGGACTGAGAAGGAGAAGGCCTTCTCAGAAGGCGGCGGGACTTCTCAGAAGCCCTCGCGCTTTCCGTGTCCTCGGGGAAGGCTTCGAACGAGTTTCAGAAGGCCGGGGGATTTCCGTGCTTTCTGAAAAAGGCCCGCCCCTTCTCATTTCCCCCCAAGCTTGCCGCCGAGACTTGCACCAGAGGAGAAGCAAGGGCTAATTACGTCCACCGAGAACCCATCGGTGAGGAATCGACCCCCGGGTGGTGGCATGCCTGAGCGTCGTTCAGTGCATGACGCTCGCGCGTGCCACAGCCCAGGCGTCGCTCCCCCGCCGAGAGGTTCTCGGTGTCGTTGGTCCACGCTTCTCCTCTGAGGGCAGTCCTGACAATGCAGGTGGTCGTCCAACATCGAAAGTGCGGTGCGGCTGGGAGTTCCTTGGGACCGCTATTTGAATTCCTCGCGCTTCGCGTATCTCCACCAGTTCTCCTCGCAGCCTGCCAACGCTCACGCCCACACCGGGCACCAATTCGACTTCCGACTGTCGGTCATCTTGGCTGCGGCCACCCTGGTACTCTCGCAGTTGTCCGGGGTCTTGCGCCCTTGCATTAATTACTCGGCTTGTGTCCCAGGTCGTCGTTCTGCCCGACTACCTGGCGCTTCCGACGCCTTGCATACTTGCACGGTGGCGGTACTATTCAGTTTCAGCCATCCCCCTCCACTCGCCGGTCCGCCACTGATGTGCTGCGTGAGGCTCCGACTAGCCGCTTTAGGTGAGGCTGCGCCCCGCTGTTTTAGGTGAATTTGTCCCTGCGTGCCCCGCTTTGACTGGACTCGCCGCTGGCGCGCTCGCCTGCGGCCGCTGACCACAAAGTATCTCCACCAGCCTCGCGGTTGCCACCCTGGTTTCAGTACTGGAGTTCTCCCCGCGGTGTCATTGTACGCCTGTCGCCACCACCAGTGTGCTGACTACGGGCACGCGTTCCCTACTCAGCGCTTCTGGTGCGCGACTTCGCTGGCGCCACCTCGTGCACCCGTCTGGATTCGGGCCGCAGATTGGTTTCCCGAGTTGTTTCCACGGCTTCTGTCGTGGTGCCCGGCGCCATTTTGGCCGCGCGCTGAGGTGCTGCGTGAGACTCTGGCCCGCCGCTTTAGGTCAATTCGTCTTTGCGCGCCCCGTTTTGACTGGACTCGCCGCTGGCGCGCTCGCCTGCGGCCGCTGACTAAAAAGTATCTCCACCAGCCTCGCGGTTGCCACCCTGGTTTCAGTACTGGAGTTCTCCCCGCGGTGTCATTGTACGCCTGTCGCCACCACCGGTGTGCTGACTACGGGCACGCGTTCCCTACTCAGCGCTTCTGGTGCGCGACTTCGCTGGCGCCACCTCTTGCACCCGTCTGGATTCGGGCCGCAGCTTGGTTTCCCGAGTTGTTTCCACGGCTTCTGTCGTGGTGCCTGGCGCCATTTTGGCCGCGCGCTGAGGTGCTGCGTGAGACTCTGGCCCGCCGCTTTAGGTCAATTCGTCTTTGCGCGCCCCGTTTTGACTGGACTCGCCGCTGGCGCGCTCGCCTGCGGCCGCTGACTAAAAAGTATCTCCACCAGCCGGTCCAGTTCGTTTTCGACGGTGTTTGCCTGATTTACACGGAGCGTTCGACTTTTGCGTGTTTATGGTCGCGCCGCCGCGCCATGTTGGCTGCGTTTACTTGCTGGTCGCCACCGGGACTTCCACGCCGCAGGGTTTGGGAGTATCGGTTCTGCCTCTTCTCCTGAGTGGTTGCCTGGGCGCTCGCTTCGCTTGCCTTTTTTCTTCCTGCTGCTTACTCGCGGCCCGACCAGTGTTTGGACGGTTTTCGACACGTTTCGCGAAAAAATATCTCCACCAGCCCAGTCGGAAACCCTGCTAACGAGAGTTTAAGGGGAAAGGGACGAAGAGAGACACGTAGTGAAACAAAGCGGGCAATTTGCTTGAACTGAGGGATCTTTGGGTGCACGGGGTTGACCTTGGAGGGCCTCTTCGGGCCATCTCTGGGGCCCACGTGGAGGCGAGAGGGAGGAGGACGACGACGACCACGACGACGAGGGAGAGGAGGAACAGGAGTAGGAACACGATGAGGGCAAGGACGAGGAGGAGGACGAGGACGAGGAAGGGCAACGAGGAAGAGGACGTGGCCATCAACATCGCCTCTGTGAGCCCCCATCACGGTTATTTGGGGCAATATTGGGGTCCCCTTGGAGCTCTTTTTGGGGGTCTTGGGGCCCTATGGGAGCCATCTTCGGGATTCCTTAAGTCGGGCGTGTCCCTTTACAGAAGGAAAACTCAAAAACTGTCACACGACAAAAAAAACACAGTCTGGGGACGAGTCCTTTAGTATGTTTGAGCGTTTCTGGTATATGTTTTGACTAGTTTTGATTCGTCCTCCGAAATCTGCCTGTGGGGGGACATGCCGGACCTAGAGATCCCCTGGGGAGCCCTGGAGGACAGCCACTCGGCTCTGCCCCTGCGCCCGGCTGGCAGCATCTGCCTCCTCGCCCCTCCTCCCGCCGGGCCGCGGAGCAGCAGCAGCGGCAGGACGGAGGGCGGGGCAGCGGCGGTCGGCCGAGCAGCGCCGCCGGCGTCGAGGGGCCAGCTTCTCGGGCTGACCCGAAAGGGGGGTGGTGCCGTAGATTTGGCGCAATAGATATTGCGGGCGTGCCACACACACTTCGGGGCGCAGCTGTACTGCTGGACTTTCGCGTGCAAGATGCAAGACACGACTTGCAGCGCAATGCAGTACCATTCTCGGGCGCCGCACGTCTGCGATACCACTGCCCCGAATCTATTGCACCACCCCCGTCTCAGCTGGACCCCCGATTGGGTCGCCCAAGACTTCTCGGACGCGGGTGGGGGAGGGGTCCCATCGCAGCGCGCCCGCTCGGCGCGCCCGCTCGGCGCGCCCACGCGGCGCGCCCGCACGCCCGTGCCCGCACGCCCGTGCCCGCACGCCCGTGCCCGCACGCCCGTGCCCGCACGCCCGTGCCGAGGCTCAGGTCCGACGACTCGCGCGCATGGTTTTGGAGTCGGCTTTGGACGCGCGCCTGTTGAGACATGTCTTCGATCGCGGCAGGTACCTCCCTGGGCCAGCACCGATGAGCGCTGAGGCGATCCGTGGCGTCAAGCCAACTGATGAGCGCTGAGGCGATCCATGGCGTCACGCCTTGCGGGAGGAAGGATGATGGAAGATCACGGCGGTCAGTCGAGCAGCACCGATCAGCAGTGCCGCGGCCCGAGCCCCATGCTGGCGCACCGCCCGCGCGGAGCTCGTTCTGCCGCACGGCCATGGCCGAGGGGCACCTCCGTCGGCGCCGGGCTTCCAACTTGGGGGGTCGGGCGAGGGTGGGCTGGAAGGGGGGGTTAAAACGACGCGCGAAGATCGGGACAAAATCGGATCGGGATAACTCGAAATCTCTGAGAATCGGCGGGTTTGGAGGATGTATTGGGCGCCGCGGCCGCTCCAGAGCGTTCCGGAACGCTCTGAGAGCGCTCCGGAACGCTCTGGAGCGATTTATCCCGATCCTAGCCCTGTTTTAGGGGTGGCTCGAAGAAGAAAAAAGGCCATAAACATACATGTCTGGCGCTCCGCGCGGATTTCTTGGATCCGCGCTGGGCCGCGCCGCCCCTGGCGCGCTCCGCGCGCCAGGGAGGGGGGCCAAGCGCAGATCCCAAGAGATCCGCGCGGATCTCCAAATGTTGAGGTTTATGGCGTTGTTTCTTCCTCTAGTGGGGCACGAGAATGAGGTCGCGAGGATCTACACCGATTATGAGCCTCGTGGAAGTGAGTGCATGACGCGGGAGGATACTGAGGCAATCGACAACCGACGCTGATGAGATCTGCCAGTTCCACAGCACTTGTGCAGAGTGACCTTCGTGCGAATCTCAAGCCGGTTCAAGATCAGCGCGTGCAGCGGGCGCGCCAAATAAGAAACCAGTTTGCCGGAGCAGTTATTCCTCGGTGCGCAGTTTTTTCTCCCCCGATGGCCCCTTGACCCAGCAGAGACACCAGAGCGCCTATAGAAAACTCTAAAATCGGCGTCGAAGGAGCCCCGAGAGTCCTTGTTGTAGAATTTCGTATCGTGCGCGCCTGCCGTACTGCAATTCGCCCGTGTGTTTCTCCTACGCGATTCGGCAGCGCGGGCGGTTTGCAGCGAAGTGAGCCTGGCGTGCAGACGGCGTGAATGTGTGGAGCGGGACCTCGGCGTTGTCCTCGCAGTCGGTCGTCGGCGCGCAGATGTGTGTGGCGCGAGGGGGGAGCGGCTGGTAGAGGGCACACGGCCTGTCAAAGGTAGCCCCCGCCGACTGCTGGTGAGCCTTCTTCTTGGAAGCATCCGATCTCCTGCAAGACTCCTGGGCCACGTTAGGGGGGACATACTCAGGGGATGTGGGGGGCCGATGATCACCGATCGCCGATTGGTCGCCGCTGAGGGCCCGATAGCCCGCCTCTCCCAGGACCGTGCGGGCTCGCTACCGAGGTCTGTCAGCGATCTGTGGGCGATGTACCGCCGAGTCCAGGTCGAGGTTTCCGAGGTTCCCCCCCTGAGCCAGTCCCCCCCCTAACGTTTTCAATTCATCCTGGAAGTCTCGGGCCTCTTGCCAGGATGCCTCGGCGGCGGCGCGCTTGGCTGGCCAGCGCTTATTCCTGATCTCAGACCCCGGGCCAGAGCTCCAGAGGCGAAGGGCTCCTCCTCCTCCGCCTCCTCGTCCTCCTCCGTCCTTCGTCATCCTCCGCCTCCACCGCCCGCGCCCCCTCCACCCTCCATCCTCCATCCTCCTCCGCCTTCTCCACCGCCTCCTCGATCCTCCTCAATCCTCCCTCCCTCCGTCCGCACTGCGCCTCCTCCCCTCCCCCGCACGGCCCCGACGACGGCGTGGGCCCTCCGTCGCCTCGACGAGGCCGTCACCGCCCCTGAAGTTGCCCTGCGCAGGGGCCGCGGCATCGCTTCGGAGGCCGCCCTCGCGCGGCGCCGTGGCGGGCCGTGCGCCTCCTGCAAGAGAAGCGGAAGCGGACGCGAACGCAGTGTTTGCCTATGCCATCGCCACTTGGGTCGATGCTCCTGCAATTCTAGGCGCTTCGCGTACCGATCCAGTCATCTCGCTCTGTGCCCCAGCCGCGCCCGCCCCGCTTCTCGGAATTGTCCTTGGAGCCGACCATCAGAAAATCGATCCAGTCACCACGATGTCCAGGGGAGGTGCCCTGATCAGGAGGGATGTGGAGGAGCATGCAGTGGAACAAAGGGCTGGGTAAGACGTCGTAGCCAAAGAGGGGGAGGATGGAGGAGGATCAGAGGAGGAGGAGGAGGAGGAGGAGGAGGAGGAGGAGGGAATGGGGCGGGGGAGGAGGGAGGAGGGATCAGGAGAAGGAGGAGGAGGAGGCGGAGGAGGAGCAGGAGGAACAGGCGGATGCGGAAGAGGCGGAGGAGGAGGGCGAGCGGAAAGGCCAGAGGCCTCTTGGGTGCCTCTCGGAGTCTCTTGAGATGTCTCGTGGCAGCTTCGCGTTGGCCTCTTGGTGCGTCTTGGGCGACTCTCGGCGGTCCCGGGGGCTTCTTGAAGCGTCGTGGGTGCCTCGGGGGAGCCTCTTGGGGTCTCTTGGGTTCCTCGGGAGAGCCTCTTGGGCACCTCTTGGAGCCCTCTTGGGAGCGTTTGGGGTCGTCTTGGGGCCATGTTGGCGGAGCTGGGCCCACAGCCGAAGTAAAATCAGTGCTCTTGGCCTTCTCGCCGAGGCCATCTTGGACGCTCCCGTCGCTCGCAGAGCGACCTGTCCAGACCCAGGGGGGGGGAGGGGGAGGGGTAAGCCCAAGCTAGGTGCGCTCGCGTCATATCTGACATCCTACCCCTCCCTCCCATCCCTTACCAAGGCGCAGATCCCCTCTCTACTCGCACAGTCGGATGTCGAGCAGGGCAATGATCCCGAAAGGGTACGCGATGCATTGTAGAGCACGGCACGGCATGGCGTAGAAGAGCACCGCAAAGCGTAGTATCAACCTAGCATTGCATTGCATGCCGTGGCATGGCACGGGAAATGACGCCAGCGCTGCAGCGGGAGCACGAGTCGAAACAAGCGGAAGCGCGGAAATGAGGCCAGCGCTGCAGCGGGAGCACGATTCGGAACGAGCGGAAGCACGGAAATGAGGCCAGCGCTGCAGCGGGAGCACGATTCGGAACGAGCGGGGCCCGAAAATGAGGCCGGCGCCTCAGCGAGAGCAGCATTGTGGAAAAAATGCAGGCGAAAACCCAACTCCGGGGAAACCTGTGTGTAACAAAAACAGTACGCGGGGGGGGGGTCGGACACTCCCAGGCCGTCATCAGGGGAAGAGGGAGAGTAGTATTCATATTGAGTAATTGTCTAGGGTTAGAAGAGGAAACGTGCTAAACCGCTCACGCCAGAGGGTTTGTGGGATGAGCTTCGTGCGTCTGAAGCCCTGGCCGAATGCGATGTGGCTCGTCGCCATCAAAGCGACTGATTGCCTCATCCTGCTTGCTAGTGAGCATACCACCAGCCCACACCCATGTCAGGAAGGCAGTGGATCTTTCGGTGACCTCCTCCGCCGAGGCCACTCGTGGCAAGTGTGACCCACTTCTGAGCTGTGCCGGGCCAGGCAAGGACCAACCTGCGTACCCCCCCCCCACGTATCACTTTGGCGCAGCCCCTCGGCCCCTTCTCATCATCACCCTCATCCTCATCCTCATCCTGCTGGGCGCAGCCTCATCCTCATCCTCATCCTCATCCTCATCTCATCCTCATCCCCTCCTCTTCCTCCTCCTCCTCCCCCTCCTCCTCCTCCCCCTCCTCCCCCTCCTCCTCCCCTTCCTCCTCCTTCTCCTCCTCCTCCTCCTCCCCCTCCTCCTCCTCCCCCTCCTCCTCGGCCCATTCCAGCAGCTGGGCCCTGCCCGCTGGGGGCCGCGATCCGACCACGTCTGCGGCTCCGGACCGCCGCTCTGCCCGGCGGCGGCGCGCCCTTTCTCCTGCCCTCCCCGCTCCTGCACGGCACCCCTCGACCGCTCGGTGTCCCGCTGTTTCCTCCCCCTCCTGGGCCCTCCTGTCCCTGTTCCTCCTCCTCCCCCCTCCTGCTCCTGCTGAGGTTCCTCCTCCTCCTCCTCCTCCTCCTCCTCCTCCTCCTCCTCCTCCTCCTCCTCCTCCTCCTCCTCCTCCTCCTCAGCAGCATCCTCCTCGTCCTCATCCTCCTTGTCTCGGCAGGGTCACGGAGTCTCAACGACGTGCTGCCGTTGGGAGCCCGAGCTTTTCCAGACCTGGACCACAGGGACGATTCGCGTCGGCGCCTTGTCGGAATGCTTAGGAATGTGCAGTTCCCATACGCGCCGCCGCCGGCGAGACTCGTTACGTGACCCGGGGGGGGGGGAGGCGCCATCGTTAGTAGTATAAGAACGGGCTCCAAGGGAGCCCAACCCGGGGCCTCCTCGGCCAGAGTTCCGCACGCCTCGCACTGGCGCATGTCGGCCCGGCGCTCCCGCGCTCCGCGCCCCCGCGCGGAGGTCCTTTTCGGTCCGCCGCTGATACGGCCAAGCTGCTACCATAAGGAACGCCAGATAAGGAACGAAGCCCCTTTGGGCTCCAAACGCGCCTGGCTGAAGTGGGAGCGCTGGGGGCCCGACCACGGCAGGACCGAAGGAGCAGCGAGCCCTCTCCGAGCCCGAACTGCTCTCTGTTTCGGCGTCTCTCCCCCAGCTTGCTCCGCGTCCGGCAAGCCGAACGCATGGCTTGGGCCGGCCAAGGTGCAGATCCTGCGCGACCGTTGTTGTCATTTCCCCGCGCGATGAGACACATATGATGCCACTTGGGTGATTGGCGAGCGACGCTTGCAGATAAGAGCACACATGCAATCTGCAAAGAGTGCAGTCGCACATCACGGGTGAAGTTTGGACGTCATGTAGGTAATGTTTACTTGGAGAGTGTGTTCAGACAACTTTCCCAGGATATTTACATGAGTCAGACATGTGTTTTCGGGGATTGCGGTGGAGGGCGGGGGGGTGTTTCAACAGTGCTCTCTTTCCTAACCGTATCACTTTGGGCTCAAGGTTTCGCTTTTATGCCCCGTGAGTAGGGCGATGCGTGCGCATAGGGGCAGGGGGCTCTTGGCCTCGATTCCAGACAGGGGCGTGCTGGACAGCCTCGTCAACGTTTGGGCCAGTGGCTCCAGCATCTTCGTGGAGAATTGCTCCTCCTCCAGCCTGGTCTTCGAGATCGCCGACGTCAAGGACGACCTGGGCGACACCCTGGAGTGCGACCCATGCTGGTCCCAGGGCTCCGTCAAACAGCGGCAGGTCGTGGAGCTCGCGCACATTGCCGAGGATGGACGATGGACCATCCGCAGGGCCGGGGCCGCATTCGCCAGGTGCGCCCTGAGGGTCCGCATGCCGGACGACGGCGCCTCTTCGAAGAGCGAGGAGTGGTCCATCTCGATGGTCCTCAAGACGTGTGCTAGCCAAATGTGCGCGTTGCCACACTCAGCCCCGCCGATAGCACACAGCCCCTGCCGGCCCTTCTCATCATTCCCCCACCTGCGTCGTATGGAAGAGCTCCGGTGGACAAGCACACGTTGGCGCTCACACTTTTTTTGCGCCGCAGCGCGACCTGAGGCAGTCCGCACGCGCGCTCAGGCGTTTCGGGAAACGGTAGACCCTGATTGTCCGGCCGGCGGCAAGAAGGGGGGGGTGGAGCAAGGCGAAGCCAGCCGCGGGCAGGAAGAAAGGGATTTTTTGGATTGCGCGGTCGCTGAAGCCGAGGCCTGTCGACAATGGGCGGCGCTACAACTAGCAGAACATCCAGTCAGACGAACAGAGTTCTGCACGGGCACCAAGTGGACGAGTGCACTGCAGCACGAGGGGACCCCCGCGACAGAGCGGACGGAAGAAAGCGGGGGAGGGAGGGCACTCACCTGGCACGTGGGCGCTCACACACACGGGGACGTCCCCCCCGATCGCCGAGCGCGGTGCGGGCGCTTTTGCGCGCTCGGATGCGGCCGCCTTGCGCCCGCCCCACTCGCCCGCGCACGGAGGGTCCCTCTTGCCGGGGGTTAAGTCGGGCTTGTCCTTCACCTGGAGGGGGATAAAAGAATCGTCAGGGGACGATGTTTCGTGTATTGTTTATGTTATGGTTATATTTGAATACATCTGTATACACATACACATGTATTACTTATAGTATACTAATAATAATGATAATAATACTAATAAAAATAATAATCGTAATCAAAATAATAATATTAATAATAATAATAATAATAATAATAACAATAATGATAATGACAATGATAGTAGTAATAATAATAATAGTAATAATAATACGAATAGCACTAGCAACAACAAAAACAATGATAATATGAATAATGGTAGTAATAGTAAAAATGATAATAATAATCATAATTAAAAGAATACTAACAATGACACCGGAGAAAAACCCAACCATATTTTTAAAACTATTCCAATTGCTCCCTTATAGGGCTATAGGGCTATCGGGCCATATGGCTATAGGGCTCTCGGGCTATAGGGCTATAGGGTTATAGGGCTATAGGACTGTGACCTATAGGGCCATCGGGTTATGCGGCTATAGAGCTATATGGGCTATGGGGCAATAGGGATATAAGGCTATTAGGGCTACAGGGATGTAAGGCTATAGGGCTACAGGGCTATACGGCTATACGGCTATAGGCTATAGGGCTATAGGGCGCGCTATTGGGCACCCCCGGGCACCCGGGCACCCGGCCACCCGGGCACCCGGGCACCCGGGCCCGGCCACCGAAATCGGCCACGCACTTCACCGACCACCCGGGCACCCGGGCACCGCCGGGCACCCGGGCACCGCCGGGCACCCGGGCACCCGGGCTCCCGGACCAGGCCACCGAAATCGGCGACGCATCTCACCTAACCTTTTAATCCGCTAGGACCCCGCAAGCTCTGATTGGGGAATAATGGTAGTAGTAATAATAGTAATAATAATAATGATAATAATAATAATAATAAGTGTGATAACATTTATATATATATATATAACGTAATATATATAATATATATATATATATATATATATATATATATATGTGTATTTATATATATATATATATATATATTCATGGGGCATGTTTGATTTGTCATCCAAAATCCCCCTGTAGGAGGACAGGCCCGACCTAAGCCTGGGGCCACTCCTGCGCGCAGCCGAACGCTGGCGCTCACACGCGTTTTCCGAAGACCATCGCCCCTCGCCGCAGAGGGCGGGGACGGCGCGGAGGGCACCGACATCCTGCTGACGGCGGACTGGCAGCCCGCGCGGCCGCACCTGCCTGGCGGCGCGCAAGAGGGGGCGGGGCGGGGCGCCCGGGGGGGGGGAGCCCATCCGAGAGGGCGGCGCGCTCCTTGGAAGGCGGGGGCCCTCACTGCCAGGGTCCAGGGGCTCCTCGGGAGGCTCCTGAGATCGGGGACGGCCACGAAGGACACTTGGCATCGCTCGGACGTGTGCATCTTTCCTTCGTCGAGGACCATTGAGGAGCATCCTTTATCATTTGGCGAAAAAACCACGCACGAAACCGAAAAAAGCACAGGGAATGGACGTCCGAGCGATGGCAAGGGGAGGTGATGACCAGGGGGGCGTGGAGATCAGGGCCGGGGCCGGGATGTCTCCCCAGCAGGGCGCCCCCTCTCGTGCCAACGCGTCCCCGGCCCCGCCCTCGTGGGCCGCGCACGTGCGGGTGGCCATGCGTTGCGCCCCCCGTCTTTTCTTGGATGCCCCCCCCTCGTGGCCGCTCCATGGTCAGAGGCCGGGATGGCTTTTGAGGAGGCCCCTGGTTTCCAAGAAGCCCCCCCCCCGCCTTCTCAGAAGGCCGGCCCCCTCCTCGCGCTGCCCCCTCGTGTGACGATCAAGCAACACACACACACCAAGGCCCATGGAGGGGGACAGAGCAAGCTGTGGGTGCGTGTTGTCGGAGGGTGGTCCGCGATCGAACGGGAGCACCCGCACAAATATGCCAGCAGATCGCACACTAGTGGGGGGGCGGGTCGAACAAGTGTTTCGCCGCGCGTCTGGAACCGCCCGCCCCAGAGCGGTGCAACAGCGGGTCCAGCCTCGATACCCCCAGGCAATCTTACCCGACGAGGCCCGTCAGACCGCCCCACAACAGTAGATCCCCCGCCCCCCTTGTGATGAGATCCAGCGTTCGGCGGCGAGCGAGGGGGGGGAAGTGAGGATGGGCGGGCCTCCACAGAAGGCTCGGGAGCCCCCGGGCCTTCTAAGAAGTTTTCTATGCCTTCCCAGAAGACACAGAGAACATCTCAGAAGGCGCGAGGGCTCCCGAGAAGCCCCGCCGCCTTCCGAGAAGGCCCTCTCCTTCTCGCTTCCCTCCCTCGCTCGCCGCCGAAGCGTGCCCACAGCCAGCCCTCCTCCCTCCGACCCCCCTGTGGGTCTGGGCGTGTGCTGCTCGTTCGTCCGCGTGCGCGCCGCCAGCCTGCGCATGGTGCACTCCCTGCTGGGCGTGCGCGGGCCTCGCCGCGGGCCCGCGGCGGCTGGGCCCGCGCCGCGCGCAGCGGGCCCGCGCGGGCAGAGGCCACTTGGGCCTCCAGAGCGGGGCTTCCCGGGCGGGTGGGGCGTGCCGGAGAGTCGGGTGCCGCCGGCAGTGCTCCTGGCCCAAGGTGCCCCCAGGATGTCCAGGGGAGCCCCCCCACGGCACATCCCCTTCCTCCTCCTCCTCCTCCTCCTCCTCCTCCTCCTCCTCCTCCTCCTCCTCCTCCTCCTCCTACTCCTACTCCTACTCCTACTCCTACTCCTCTTCCTCCTACTCCTCCTCCTCCTCCGATGATTAAAACAGCGGCTCACGCCCGCACGTGTCCGCCGACGACCGCGACTCTCTCGGCTTCGTGCCCAGGCGCCCCCGTGCTCTCTCCTTAGTTCGAAGCTGGACATTCTGAGTACGCTGGGCCTCCACCTCCGCCTCCTCCTCCTCCTTTTCCTCCTCCTCCTCCTCCGCCTCCTCCTCCTTGTGACGAAGTCACCGACCGAAGAGCTCCTCCTCCTCCTCCTCCTCCTCCTCCTCCTCCTCCTCCTCCTCCTCCTCCTCCTCCTCCTCCTCCTCCTCCTCCTCCTCCTCCCTCTCCTACCCATGGTAGTGGTGGCAGAAAATGGGCCCCTCAAGTTTGGGTCGCAGGATTGAGCAGCATCGCCGATGCATCGGCGGCGCGGCTCGATGCGAAGCCCGATCTCTTCTCGAAGCCGACGATGTCGACGCATCGCCGAAGTCGCGGACGCATCGGCGATGCATCGCCGATGATCCACCGTCTTTCGTGGCTTTCGGAAGCGGCAGGGCCATTCCGTTTTTTTCACCGTCCCTCAGAATTTTGATCCCGATAAGAATTCACAAATGCAGAAACGGAGCGCCGAAGCCCAAGCAGAACGACTCCGGGGCCGAGTCAGAGCCGGCACCAGGAGCACGAGCGGCGACGGAACACCAAGAAGAGAAGGGCGCGCCGGAACCAGGAACAGCGGCAACGCGAAGACGGACCTAAAGTTAAGTCGGGCGTGTCCTTCTACGGGGGGAATAGTCTGAAATCGTTGGTTTATGCGTGTTTAATATATATATATAATATATATATATATATATATATATATATATATAATATTGGGGACGATGTGTCTAGGACGTGTTTAAATTGTTGTTTTGAGATGTTTGGATTCGTTTTCATTTTTCCGCCCAGAATCCGCCTGTACGGGGACCTGCCCGACCCAAACCCACAGACTGCCTCGTCGCTGCCGCGGGCCGCGAGGCCCGGACCCCCTCGCTCCGGGCGGCCCCCACCACGAGGCGGCGGCCGGGCCCGGCCGCCTCCGCCGCGGCGCTCGCGGAGCCGTGGATGCGCGAGGTGCTCCGCACGGTGCGGGGCTGCCTGAGCCCCGCGAGGTCCGGCCTCCCCATCGACGAGGTCTTCCGGCGGCTGGACGGCCCTCGGGGGCAACGCTCGGGGCCCGAGGATGAGGAGGAGGAGGAGGAGGAGGAGGAGGAGGAGGACGAGGGGGAGGAGGAGGAGGACGAGGGGGTGGAGGAGGAGGAGGAGGAGGAGGAGGAGGAGGAGGAGGAGGAGGAGGAGAGAGAGGAGGAGGAGGAGGAGGACGGGGCAACGCTCGGGGGCCCCCCGAACTCGGGGGCGGAGAAGAGGGGGGTGATGATTAGGGGGGAGTGGATATCATGGCGTGGGCCATGATATTTCCCCAGATTTCACGGCGCCTCTTTTTGTTTCATTACGTCCTTGGCCCCCCCGCTGGGCCGCGCACATGCCGCCGGTCATGATTTGCACCCCCCCCCCTCTTGGACACCCCCCTCTTGGCCGCTCCCGACAAACGTGGTGGTGGCCACACCGTGTGGTGAGTCGGTGGGGGACGTCTGGGGCGACTGGGGCGTCCGAGGTCCCAGGGCCGTGCGTCGACGGACCGTGCGGTGAGGTGTCCTGGGAGATGTCGAGGTCACCGCACGGTCTGTCACCGCACCGTTTCGGGACTCCAAGAACGCTGCGCAGAGATCCAGCGCAGTGGCACGGATCCAGGCGAAGGTTTTCTGTCAGTTTTTGTCGGCCTCTGGAGGCCCTCGGGCCCAGGGATTGTCGGGAAGCGGCTCACAGAATGAATAGCCGGGCCCCGGGAGTGGGTCGAGGCTTCCAGAGGCCCCGTATGGAGCATTTCCCTGGCGAGCAGCCCAACAAATTCTACACGCGTGGGAACTACCAACAGGAACGCTCAATTCTACACACGAATTCGTTTGGGGATTCCGTACTACCCCTGACAATTTCCCCGGAGAACGTCGGACCAGGCTCGGCACGCTCTCACGCGACTCAAATCACACACGGGAAGGTGACGATGTATGCGGCACGGAGCACGGGGGCGGTTGCAGAGGAAGCAGGAGGTGGGATGTTTTGAGGAACGGTTAGTATCTCCAGCGCAGCGCGCAGGAGTCCAGGCAAAGGGCGGCGCGACTGCGCCGCGAGCTCACGATTCCCTGGCCTGTTCATGTTTCACAGCGTGGAAGAAATCCTCGAAGCCTAGCTCTTAGTCACAGTCTCGTGAAGTAACCATGCGAACCTTGCCACCAGGGCGTTCGGTGGAGCTCCCTGTGGGGCCGCGAAACGTCTGAGGGGTACGCCAGATTGGACCCGAGTACGCATGCGAACCTTGCCACCGAAGCATTCGGTAGAGCTCCCTGTGGGCCCACGAAATGTATGAAGGGTGCGCGAGGGGTGTGCCAACACGGATTCGAGTAGCCATGGGGGCCTTGCAATTGGGGCCTCCGGTGGAATTCCCCATGGGGCCACGAAGCATGTGAGGCGTGTGCTGACATGCACCCTGGTAAACATGCGAAATTTGCCATTGGAGCCTTCGGTGGAGCCCCCGTATGGGGCCACGAGACGTGTGAGGGGTATGCCAAAATGGACCCGAGTACGCATGCGAACCTTGCCACTGGAGCCTTCGGAAGATCTCCCTAACCGCATGCCCCAGATAATAGTGCATACCTCCCCATAGCACCGTAGAGTGGATTATCTCTGGTCGAGACATTATTGGTCGGCGGTGCGGGGCTGCGAAGCTGAACTTTAGTTTAGACGCTTCGCGCAACGCCACCAGCCCATCCAGAAACGAGGCCCACAAGAGTTGCCTTGATCAGTGATGTGGAGGAGCATGCAGTAGAATAGAGGGCTGGGTAAACCGTCCTACCCCAAGACGGGGGAGGATGGAGGAGGAATCGAAGGAGCACGAGGAGGAGGAGGAGGAGGAGGAGGAGGGAGAAAGGGACGGGGAGGAGGGAGGAGGCAGGAGGAGGAACAGGCGGATTAGGACGAGGAGGAGGAGGAGGGCGAACAGAAAGGCCAGAAGCCTCTTGGATGCCTCTCGGAGTCTTTTCGGATTTCTCGCCAGAGCTTTGTCGAGTCCTCTTGGGGTGTCGGGGCCTCTCGGGGCGTCATGGGTGCCTCTGGGGAGCCTCGTAGGGCCTCTCGGGAATCTTTTCGGAGCCTCTCAGGACACCTTCGGAGTCTCTTGGGAATCCTGTGGCCTCCTCTGCACATCTCGGGACCGTCTTGGCGCACCCTTGAGAGCCTCGGGGGCCATCTTGGAGCCATCTTTGGACGAGATCGACGAAAGGATGGGCCGAAGTACATTGTGGTTCCCCCAGGAGGCCAACATGTGGCCAAGACATTCGTATAATCAATGATTCTCTAAAAGCGTTTCGCTAGAGGGTTCCACAAGAGTTCAAAGATTCCTCGCACCAGTATCTCCACAGGGCAGGGCATGGGGAGGTGTCTTACCGGTCCGGCGGCGGCCCAGAACGGTCCAGAATCGGTTCACCATGGTGTTCTGGCTCGAATTGGTACGCACCGGGCTCCAAAAGAATTCAGCGAGGACGTCTCGATCGCGCTCCCTCGCAAACTCTGCCTCCTCATCCTCATCCTCCTTCCCTCTCCCTCCTGTTCAGTGAGTACGCTGCGCCTTTTATGCTAAGACTTTCCGAAGAAATCTGCATTATCCCCCCGGAACCTCTAACTTTATTATCTCCGAGGCGTTATTAGCAGGGGGGCTTGGTTATTCACACCCACCAAACCACCCCAACCCAATCCGAAGACCTCAATTTGCCCTCCAATTCCAGTTGGGGGGGAAGGTCGGAGAACATTGAACAAAAACACATTTGGAACACGTCCCCCCCCCAACTCGAAATGTGGGTCTTCGGGTTAGGTTGGGATGGTCTGGTAGGTATTCAGTTATGGGGCCACGAAGCGTGTGAGGGATGCGCCGGAATGGACCCGAGTACCTACGCGAACCTTGCCTCTAAGGCCTTCGGTGGAGCTCCCTATGGGGCCACGAAACGTGTGAAAGGTGCGCTAGAGTGGACCCGAGTACGCATGCGAACCCTCCCTTCGGCGGGCGGAGCTCCCCATGGGGCCACGAAACGTGTGAAGGGTGTGTTGGGATGGACCCGCGTACGCATGCGAACCTTGCCACCGGGGCCTTCGGTGGAGCTCCCTATGAGCGACGAAACGTGTGACGGGTGTGCCGAAATGGACCCGAGTGCGCATGCGAATCCTGCCACTGGAGCCTTCGGTGGAGCTCCATCATGGGAGCAGTACCTCAGCGCAGACCCAGAGTGGCAAGGACTTCTGAAGACGCACTCAGACAAGCTCCTGCGCGGCCGTATGGGCAAAGGCAGCGGCAAAAGGGGCAAAGGCGGTGGCAAGGCAGGACAGCAACAGCGAGCTGGAGATCCGGGTCGCCATCCACCTGCCCCTGCAGCTGCAGACGCTCGCAGCTACGGACAACACCGGTCGAGGGGCACAGCTGACGTTTCATTAGAATTCAATATCCAGTTTCAAAATAACGTTTACGGCAAAGACGCGGGTGCACATTTAGGGCTTGTGCTAGGAGAACTTGCAGCGCCATCCCAGGATATTGTTTGTTTCAGCGAGATCCGTGCAGCATCTGGTGACATTGGTCTCCATGCGGGTCATCGCTTCATTGCCGCAGCGGACCAGTCCAAATACGCTGGGGGGGCTGTTTGCTTGCGTGCCTGGCACGCGGGCGGAGTCACAGCCACGTGTTCGCGTTACGGCCAAATTCTTCCCGTCGGCATCGATATCAATAGCAGTGTTTGCAAATTCCTTTCTGTAGCGAGATATCCGCACGACGACTTAGTAGACTGTTCAATGTTTTTCCAGTAGGAGGTCGATGTTGCTAGGAGGCGACGCCGAAAAATATGCACCGCGTGCGATTTTAACACCCAAGTCGACTTCGGAGAAAGAGAACCTCTACTGCAACCGTTTTGCTTGGAAAACGGCCTTGAGGCTGGCAGCGTCCTGCATGCACTTGGCGCGTGGACGTTTCGAATATCTCTCGGCGCCAAGCGAGCTTTATATTATATGTTGTTTGACGTTTGGCTCCGTTGCCAACATTGCTGCCCGAGTGACTAGAGTGACTATATGGATCTAGGCTCGGACCATTGCGCGGTGCACGAGATGTTTTTTTCTAGGCCCAGGTCTTCGGCGCCGCCAGCACGATGCGTTTCAATGGAAGCTTTTTTTGAACGTCGAGGGCCGCGATCTGTTTGATGAGAGCGTTGTGCAGGAGTCTCTATCTTAATTTCGGCCGCCCTCCCTCTTTGAACTCGAGGGCCACGTTGCTGGTTCCTCAGCAAAGCAACAGCGACCCATAGTCACTCTGAGCGTCCGCAGTCGAAGCCATGGGACGCACCGTAGCTACGGGAGCTGCGCCAGAAGCGGCGCGAAATAAATGACCCACAAGAACAGGTCAGCTTGTCCAGATTGATTTCGCGGGAGCACCGCAAACGCATGCGGGAACATTGCGGCTCTCGTGCTGAATCGCACCTGCGAACATTCGAAGGCATCAAGCAGTTACCGCGCGTCCACCTTCCCCCTTTGCAGGAAAACAATTGTTGCCCATTTGATTGCAATGTGTTTAAAACCTCGTTCGAACGGATATGTTCCACGGGTCGAGGCGCTGCCGGGTATCGGCGAATTGCAATAGAGTTGTGTATAACATCCCGCCGTTTTACATCGAAGAGTTGTGGCAAGTTTTCGAATTTATGAAGCGTGATAAGTGTGCATACGGCCGTGATATCACGCTGCAACTATTTGCGCGTGGCGGCGACGGTCTGCACAGACATCTGTTGTCGCGTTTGAATTCGTTGTTCAGCATTGGGTGCATCGATCCCACGTGGCAGGAGACATGTTTCATCATGTTACCGAAGACGGGCAGTATAAATGACGTTCACAACTGGCGCCCCGTAGCAAATTTACGCATCACATCTCAGATAATCGATCGGTTTTTTGTTCACGCACGCTTGCAGCCCGCAGTGACAGCGCAAATGCATGACCAGGTTGGATATAGCCCGAGTCGCTTTGTGGACGATGCCGATCCCGAGGTGGAGATTTGTTGCACGAAAGTTTGGGAGTGGTAGTTCCCGCTGTGGAACGCCAGCATTGACCTCACCAGAGCTCTCGACATATTGGAGCATCACGTATTTTGTCCGTGCATTGTTTGAGCAGGGAGTCGATGTAGACTGTGTGCGGTTTTTGTCGGATACGTGCATTGCCCAACGAATGGGAAGCGCCAGTGGCAGCGCAGCTTTTAACATTACGCGCGGCGTCAGGCAGGGCGGTGTTTTGTCATCGCTGCTTTTCAACGCCGGCTTGGGGCACGCAATTCGGAAATCCAAAGCGCGTGCTCAACAGTGTGGTTTCGACGTTGGAGGCTTCAGCCCTGATTAGCGACACGCGGTACGCTGATCAGACTTTGCTATATGCACGTTCTGCTGCAAAGGTAATTCGTATGTTGGACATTTTGCAGGAAGAGCTAGCAGCGTGCGGCCCCGCGGTCAATTCGGAGAAAACGCGAATATGTACTGAGGGCGTTGTTGCTTGCAACGTCGTCTCGTTTTGCAACCTGTCGGTTGTCAGCTCCGTGCCATGACGTCCCACGTCTTCCACAAGTATCTCAGCAAGAAGTTCGGAAGCGACTTGCGCAGCATATCGGCGTGCAATGTAAATTACCACGTGAGGTGCGCATGGGGAAAATTTCACACCCACAAAGCCGCGCTTTTCAAATAAGCTGTATATGTGCGCCTTCTCCTCTTGAGGCTTTTGACGCGGTTGTTGCGCCCACCGCGCACTACGGTTTGTCGACCACGGCCGCTACAGCACAGCAGCGGCCACTAGTTCCATCAACGCGTTCAAGAATGCTCCGCCGGACCGCTTGCTTCAGCAAGCTTCCGGGCGAAAGCTGGGAAGAGGTTTGGCAACGGTGCAAGCAAAAAGCCCGCGTTGTTTTGGACATTTACCCTGTGTCCGATTGGTATATCGTGTTGGACCGCTGCACGCGGCGCCTCGTGGCACGAGTTGTCACAAGAGACTCGCACGGATGGCCTTCGCGAGTCTGCGTTGGATCCCAGCCGGAGTCCGACGCCGAGGTCGGCCGCGGCGCAGATGGACAGGTACCATCGATTCGTTCTTGTGACAAGAGCACGGCACGAACCTCACGATACTTATCCGCAGCCAGGAACGTTTCCCTTGGCAGCAGTTGGAAAATGCACCTCTTACTAGCACGCGAAATAACTGATGTATATTAGATATGTTTCAAGACTGCCCTATCTGCCACATGTCTTGTGCATTCGCGCCGTGTTGCCGCAGTGCCTCACGCCCTCCGTTTCCGCCTGCGGAGCGAGGTGGAGCCACGGGCTCCTCGGCCAGAGTCGACTTGACTTGAGCCGCGCGAGAGGTGTGGCGAAATTGACTGCGAGGAGGAGGAGGAGCAGGAGGAGGAGGAGGAGGAGGAG
>CAUYUJ010022400.1:74865-109865 GCA_963575745.1 Prorocentrum cordatum
TCCTCCTCCTCCTCCTCCTCCTCCTCCTCCTCTTCTCGTCGCGAGAAGCGTCACGACGGGATTTGCGCAGTGGGGGGGATGGTCGGAGGAGGAAGAGGCATCCATACCGCTGTTATCTCGTTGTCCCTTTTCTGGGCCTCCTGGGAGGCCTTCGTCGCCACCGCTGGATTCGCCTCGACATGGTTAGAGCGCACCCAGGGAGAGGTCCGGAGAGTAGCGGTGTCGGTACCTTGTGGTGTCCCCAGTGGAGGGGGGGGGGGGGGAATTTCTGTTTTCTGCCTCCTGGGGCCCTCGCCGGGCCCCTGGACTGACAAGCAACTGTTAGGGTGACAAGTCCGGTCCCGAGGAAGGGGCTTCGATTTCTGGAGGTTGACGTTGTCTGGAGGGCGGGGGGCGGATTATCGGGGGAAGGACATCTTGGCTGGGGCCATGGACTCTCTCCAAGTATCATGGTCCCTTTTTTCGGACGTGGCGTGGGCGATGACAAATCCGTTCCAGAGCGTTCCGGAACGCTCTGAGAAGGCCGCGGCGCCCGAGACATCCTCCAGAGCGGCCAGATCTCGGAGATTCCCCGTTTCTCCTCACCCGATGCTGTATATTCTGGATCTGTCTTCCTCTCCCTCTCTACACGCCACCTGGACCCCGCTCGTCTGCGCACCTCTCCTCCTCCTCCTCCTCCTCCTCCTCCTCCTCCTCCTCCTCCTCCCCCTCCTCCTCCTCCTCCTCTTCCTCCTCTCCTCCTCTTCCTCCTCCTCCTTCCTCCTCCTCCTCCTCCTCCTCCACCTCGTCCTTTTCCTCCTCCTCCTCCGCCTCCTGCTCGGGTCGCCTACGGCCCGGGGGGAAACCGTGCGCGTGTATCTTGGCTTGCCTGGTGCTTCTGCCCCCCACACACACACGGCGATGTGGTCACAGACCGCGCGGTGACTCGGAGGAGGAAGAGGCACCCATATTGCTGCCCCTATCTCCTGCCCCCTCTCTGTGCCTCCTGGATTCGCCTCGAGATTCTTGAGAGGTCCGGGGAGTAACGGTATCGGTGCCTTTTGGTTTCCTCAGCTCGGCGACCTCGGAATCCTCAACGACCTGACCGCACGGCCCGTCACCGAACATGTTTGGGACTTTGGAGGCCCCAGTTGCTTGAGACAGCCTCAGAGAGCGACCCATGCGGTCACCATGAATACTCAGTGCCTCACCATTTGGTGTGGTCACCGCACTGTCTGGGGCCCCCCACCCCGAACCTTGGCCCGTGACGCATGTACGACAAGCTTAACCATGTCCACATGCAAGACAATTGAGACCACAGATGCAAAAGCTGACCCTGGGGGTGCGCGAGAGGGCAGCGTATTATTCGTGCTCTCTCTTGATGGTGTTGCTCTTCCGCCCGTGCTCTCGCCCAGCTCCCCTTGTGGAGGATCGCATTGAAGAGGATAAAGTACGATGTGTTCTCTGCCATCTTCAGGCGGGCGCTATGCAAGCCGCGCTTTCGTCCGTCCTGGCCATGCCTGCGATGCCCATCTGCACTTCCTCCGAGTTTGTTGCAGGTTTCTCTCTCTCTCTATCGTTCTCTATTCATAGCGGAGCGAAGGGTCAGAACGGTCCCACACCATCCTTAGGTGCGCGGGTGAAGTGGTATGCCGTGGCCTGGATGTTGTTTGACATTTCATCTCTAATACACAAATGTTGTTGATCCCCCCTCTTGTGCCCATTGTGTTTCTCAAGTGAAGTGCCCCTCCCGGAGCTCCCACTCTGGCTCGTACAAGAAATTTGTTTTTCCCTCAGATTGTGTCGTTGGCCGCAAGTTGGTTACCACAACGGAGTCGTGTTCTCGCGCGGGGCGCCCTCACAAGTCGTGCAGGAATCGAGACCTTGCGTGGGACCCCCTCGCAACTAGTGCCGAGGAATCACGCCATCGCGATGGTTTTCCTCACAAAATGACTCGGGAATCACACCATCGCTCGAGACTTCTCGGGATCGATACAGGACTGCTGCTCCAGCGACCCGCCCGTGAGGGTCCGCCCGCCCGACCCGCTCGTCTGGTTCTGCCGCGTGCTTTCCTGCTCCGAACCCCCCCTCCTGCTAACCTCTCTCGTGCTCCACCCTTCTCCCTCCCCCCGTGTCCCTTCCTTCCTCCCTCCCGTCCCCTCTTTTTGGGGCCGGCGCCAGCTGCACGCGGCAGGTAGAGGAGAGATGCCCCGGACAGGGGCACGATCGAGGACGCAGAGGTTGCGTGTCGAAGGTTCGGGATACACATGGTGAGTGGCACGCGAGCAGGTACGAGCGAAAATTCTGCAAGTTGTTGTTGTTGTTTGTTTTTGCTGCTGCTGTCCCCTCCTGTCACCATTGTATCTTTCAATTGAAGTGATTATTCCAGGGTTCGTTTTTTGTTGCCAAATTGTGTTGTAGTTCCCCGTTGCACAATCAACAACAACAACAACAACAACAACAACAACAACAACAACAACAACAACAACAACAATACATGTACCCTCATTCGCCATGTTTCCACATGCCACGTGCTACATCATAATAACTATCCCCATCCTGGGGGATCATTTCTTTGGCGCATGGGGGCCCGACATACCCAGTAGACACTTCTCCTTCCCCGGCCCCTCGGACAAACCCACGGGCGCAAGAAAAACTCAAAGAGGCCGCTTCGCAGTCGTCGTCGTCGTCGTCGTCGTCGTCGCCGCCGCCACCGTTGCCGTCGTCGTTGTCGTCATCGTGGTCGTGGTCGTGGTCATCGTCGTCGTCGTCGACGTCGCCGCCGCCGCCGTCGTCGTCGTCGTCGTGGTCGTGGTCGTCGTCGTCGTCGCTCCCACGGCCTACACGATGTCCACGCGTCCTTGCACGAGCAGCCGCGCAGGGAAGCGAAACCCACGCAGATTGTCATAGCGGCGGTCCCCACGCCCAGTCAGCATCAGGCTGGCGATGAACCCTCCTTGATCATCCCTCCACGACCTCCATGGTCCACGCAAGGCCCGAAGCTGCACAGAAAGACCAAAGAGAAGGAAACATACAGGGAGGACGAGTCTCCCGAGAAGAAGGAGGAGAGGAGGACGAGATAAGAGGAGAGAGGATGAGGAAGAGGAGGAGAGGCCAAGAGGACCGCGCATCCTGTCGGGAAGGGCCGCAGTTCATGGCGCTTTTTCGGAACCTTCCTAAGGCCCCCCGAGGCGGGCCTGAGCAAAAAAGGAGGGGTATCGAGGGCTGGGGTATACAGAATGCAAAACACGCGTGCAAGCAAGAGCGAACAGTCTTAAAATGAGTGTTGCGATTGTTGTTGTTGGTGTTGTTGTTGCTGTTGCTGTTGCTGTTGCTGCTGCTGTTGTTGTTGTTCGGAGGTCCGGTAAGGCGGGAGCCCGAAACGCCTGAGCGTGAGTTTCGACTTCGCAGGAAATGCAGCCGGCGCCCAGGCGAGAGCCCCAGGGCGCACTCAGGGGGCCCCACAGCAATGCTTGTTTCGTAAGTGAGCTCCGCCAGTGACCCTGGAAGCCCCCCAGAGGCGATTCTGGCACCAGGGCCGCAGTCTTGATCAAAACGCTGAGAAGTACCGAGCGGGAGCGCCGTTGTTTCCACTTGGCATCGCTTGGACGTGTGCATATTTTTTCTCGGCGAGAACCATCGACGACCATCGCTCGGACCATCGAGCAAACAAAAACACGCACGAAACCGAAAAATGCACGGGAAATGGACGTCCGAGCGATGGCAAGTCAATGGTAGGCCCTTTTGCGGCGCCAGGGCAAGAGCGCCGATCCAGCGCAAAAGGTGAGGAAGTATCGAGCCGGAGCCCGGGTTTGGTTTGGAAAGCCGGCGTTCGGCGCCGAGGCGAGGGTGCCGCTCCTGCGCAGAAGGCGAGGAGCTATCGAGCCGGAGCGCTGGTCTGGTGGGAAAGCCTTTTTTTTTTCGGAGGTGGATAGAGCCCCTAACAGTGACACGTCAATTAGTGAATTGTCCGTTTTCGGCTCTCGAGAGGGCGCCGTGGCCGTCATTTTCCATGCTTGCGCCCGCCAGGTTTGGGCCCCAGGTCGTTTTCACTAAACCACGCTTTACTAAAGGGGGGTCTGTCCATCCCCGATTTTCGGCGGCGAGCAAGGGCACCGGGCCGGAGCAAGAGAAAAACAAAGGAGGCGGTACGAGCCAGAGCGTTGTCGTTGTTGGGGGGCTAGTTTTGCGAACCTCAGCAACGCTTGTGCGTGAGCTTCGACTTCATAGGAAATGCGGCCGGAGCCTAGGCGAGAGCGCCAGGGCAGATCTCAGGGGTCCAACAAAAATAATTGTTGAGCAATCAAGGTTCAACAACCACAGCAGCAGCAACAGCAACAACGGTTCCCACCTGATACTTCCGCACAATTGATTCCCAAATTGCGCTCTCGCGCGGGACCTTCTCACAATGAATACCGAAATTTCGCTTTCGCGTGATATTTCCTCGCAATTTATTCAAACTCCGCGCCCTCGACATTCAGGAATCGCGCTCTTGCTGTGGATGTCCTTGCGATTTATTTGGGAATCGCGCTATCGCTCGAGACGTCCTCACGATTCCTGCAGGACGCACGCTTCAGCAACCCACCTGCTGGACCCGGCCTCCTGGGCCCGCCTTCCAGGCCCGCCCGTTGGGGTCTACCCGCCCGATCTGCCCGTCTGGTTCTGCCAAGTGCTTTCGGCTCCTAGCCCCCTCCTGTTACTTTCTCTCGTGTTCATTCCTCCTCCTTCCACCTTGTTCTTTCCTTTCTATCCGTCCTCTCTTCCCCTGCCTGAGAGGCTGCACGAACTACACGCTGCAGGTAAGAAAGATGTCTACCCCCGGGGGACGACAACAACGACGACAACAACAACACCAATCAGTGTAAGACTGTTCGCTCTGATCTGCTCGCGTGCCAGACAACACGTATATCTCAAGCCCTCGGTACCCGCCCTCTTCGCCTTCGATCGTGCCCCCTTTTCTTACCCGCAACGTGTATTTCACGCAGCCCCTCCGGCAGGAGAAGAGAGGACGGATGGAAGAAACGAACAAGGGGGAAGGAGGAGGAGGAGGAGAGAACACGAGAGAGAGAGAGAGACAGAATAGCAGGAGGAGGGCTATGACCAGAAAGCACTTGGCAGAACCAGACGGGCCGATCGGGCGGGTAGACCCTAACGGGTGGGTCTGGAAGGCGGGCCCAGGCGGCCAAGTCGAGCAGGCGGGTTGCTGAAGCGTGCGTCCTGCATGAATCGCGAGGAAGTCTCGAGCGGCAGCGCGATTCCCATGTAAATCGCGAGATTGGCCGAAACGAGAGCGTGACTCCTGAGTGTCGAGGGCGCGGCGTTTGAATAAACTGCGAGGAAGTCACACGCGAGAGCGCGATTCTTCAATACACTGTGGGCAAGTATCAGGCGGGATCCTCTGTTTCTGCAAGCCGGGGCCAACAATTCAATTCTGAGAACCAAGATTTCCCGGATAGAAAACAGGGTACGAGCCCCTGGAAACGCATTTTCTTTGAAAAGCACCATGTGCACCGGAGGGGGCGATCAACAAAAACTATTGTTTACAAGTGAGAATTGAACAACAAAACAACAACAGCAGCAACAACAACCAATATGACGACATCGACAACGACAACGATAACGACATCAACAACGACAAACACAACAGTTGCAACAGCAGCAACAACAACAACAACAGCAACAGCAACAACAATCATTTTACCCTCATGCGCTACGTTTCCACACGAAACATGCGACCATCATGACCGCCATCCACATCATGAGGGACTCTTGTTCTATAGTGGTCCGTTATTCCCATTCTCAGATCTCCCGCCCAATGAGATTTTGCAAACACCTCCTCCGAGGAATTTCGATACATCCGGCCTCGAAAACACATGCCCGCGCCTTGCTGCTCCGATGCGAGACCGCCAGTGGAACCCCGGCGAAGGGTAAAGCACAAGGAAGTATCGAACGACAGGATTGCCTTGATGGGGATGGGGGCTGTCGGCGGTGAGGCAAGGACTTGGCCCTGAATAGAAAGGGAGGACGTCTCGAGCAGGGCTGCTGTTGTTGCTGGGAGCGGCGCCAATGCTGAAGAGAGTAGGGCGCTAGTTCAGCGTAAAACAAAACGAAGTCTCGAGCGGGAACGTTGGTTTTGTTGTGACGGCGGCTTTCGGCGGCGAGGAAGAACACCGCCTTGAGTAAGAAAGGAGGAAGCATCGAGCGGGAGCCGTGGTTTTGTCGGGACGGGGGCTGTCGGCGGCGAGGAACAGCATCGTCCCGAGGAAGAGAGAGGAAATCTCGAGTGGGAGCGTTGTTCTTGCTGGGAGCGGCGCCAATTCAAAAGAGAGTAGGGCGCCAGTCCAGCGTAAAACGGAAGGAAGTCTCGGGCGGGAGCTTGTCGGGGCGGCTGTTTTCGGCGGCGAGGAGGAACACCGCCTTGAGTAAGAAGGGGGTAATCATCGAGCGGGAGCCGTGGTTTTGTCGGGAAGAGGGGTATGTCGGCGGCGAGGAACAGCACCGCTTTCAGGAAAAAGAGAGGAAGCCTCGAGCGGGAGCGTTGTTCTTCCTGGGAGCGGCGCCAATTCAAAAGAGAGTTGGGCGCCATTCCAGCGTAAAACGGAAGGAAGTCTCGGGCGGGAGCGCTGGTTTTGTCGAGGCGGCGGTTTCGGCGGCGAGGAGCACGGCCTTGAGTAAAAAAGGCAGGAAGCCTCGAACGGGAGCATTGTTTTGGCTGGGGGCGGCGCCGATGAGAGAAAGACTAGCGCGCCAGTCCAAGGTAAAACGGGAGGAAGTCTCGAGCGGGAGCGCTGGTTTTGTTAGGACGGCGGCTTTCGGCGGCGAGCAAGAACACCAGCCCTGAGTAAAAAAGGAGGAAGTCTCGAGCGGGAGCGTTGTTGTTGTTGGGGGGCCGGTTTGGGCGGTCCCCCAAACAGCTCGAGCGTGAGCCTCATTGTCAATGAAAATGTAGCCGGTGCCTCGGCGAGAGCGCCAGGGCGCCTTTAGGGGGTCCAACAGCAATAATTGTTTAGTGAGTGACACCAACAACAACAACAGCAACAACAACAACAACAATCAGTTTAAGACTGTTCGCCCTTATGTGCTCGAGTGTCGAATAACGCGAATTTCCCAAACCTTCGATACCCGCACTTTTCGTCTTCGATCGAACCCCTTTTGGGGGGTATACTTTTCTTCCCTGCAGGCGGGGCCCCGGCAAGCGGCGGGGTGGCCGCGGACCGTCGGCCTGGCCAGCGGCAGCGCTGATCGGCGGGGCGGCCGCGGACCGTCGACCCGACCCCAAGAGGGACGGACAGGGGACCGACCACGACGACGACGACGACGACGACGTCGACGACGACGGTCGACGCGACGACGACGACGAGCGAAAGCGAGAGCGAGAGAGAACGACAGCAGAGCCACGAAGGACACGAAGTAGGCCACGAAGGGCGACAGCGGGGACACGAAGGGAATGCGTATGGGGCCACGAAGAGCGCGAACGAGCGTGGGCCACGAAGGGCAGATAATGCGGGGCCACAGAAGGCAACGATGGGGCCACTGAGGGTAGCACCTGGGCCACGTAGGACAATGAGGGGGCCACAAACGGCGACAGCGGGGCCACGAAGGGCATGCACATGGGGCCACAACGGGCGCGAACGAGCGGGGGCCACGAAGGGCATACGTATGTTGGGCCGCGGAGGGCACGGACGGGGCCACTGAGGGCAGCAACGGGGACACGAAGGGCAGCGACGGGGCCACGAAGGGCGACAGCGGGGCCACGAAGGGCATGCATATGGGGCCACCACGGGCGCGAACGAGCGGGGGCCACGAAGGGCATACATATATGGGGCCAAGAAACAAAGCGAGGGGGCCACGAAAGGCTGCAACGGGGCCACGAAGGGCAGCGAGGGGGCCACGAAGGGCTGCAACGGAGCCACGAAGGGCTGCAACGGGGCCACGAAGGGCAGCGAGGGGGCCACGAAGGGTTGCAACGGGGCCACGAAACAAAGCGAGGGGGCCACGAAGGGCTGCAACGGTGCCACGAAGGGCAACGAGGAGGCCACGAGGGGCTGCAACGGGGCCACGAAACAAAGCGAGGGGGCCACGAAACAAAGCGAGGGGGCCACGAAGGGCTGCAACGGGGCCACGAAGGGTAGCGAGATCCCGATTCCTAGGTAATCTGTGAAGGAGTCCTAAGCGTGAGCGCGACTCCTGGGTGCCTGGGTGTCGGGAGCGCGGCGCTGGAGTAAATTGCAAGAAATTCCAACGCAAGGGCGCTACTATTCAGTAAATTGCAAGCAAGTCTCCAGCGAGAGCGCGACTCCAGAGCGCAGGAGGAGCGATTCCTGAATAAATCGTAAGGAAGTCCAAAGCGAGAGCGCGATTCTTGAATAAAATGCGAGGAAGTCTCGGGCGGGGGCGGGGGTCCTGGCGAAATTGTGAGGAAGTCTCAGGCGGGAGCCGTTGTTGTTGTAACCCGGGGCCAGGGGGCCTGTTTCAGCAGGAAGATTTTCCTTGACCGAAAACAAGGTGCGAACCCCGGGGGGGGCACGTCAATTGAAAAAAATCAATGTGCACCGGTGGGGGGATCAACAATAATTATTTTTTCAAGAGTGCGAGTTCAAGAACAAGAACAAGAACAACAACAACGACAACAACAAGCACAAGAATCATGTCCAGACAGTTCGCTCCAATCTGCTCGAATGCCCTTCAACACGGACATACCAAGCCCTCGAAACCCATCTTCTTCGTCGACCCACCCCGCGACCCACTCTGCGACCCACCCGCGACCAACCCGCGACCCACCCTGCGCCCGCGTCCTCATTTTCAGCCGCAGTTGCGGGGTGCTGCGCATCCGTTTTCCTCATCGCGGCCTCTCCCCGTCCAAGGGATGCACCAGCTTTCCCTCGCACGGATTGGGCGAAGCGCGAGGAGGAGGAGGAAGAGGAGGAGGAGGAGGAGGAGGAGGGGGGCCAGCGCCGAGGAGAGCAGTCTGCGCATGTGCATCCCTCCACCCGGCGCTGGCTGAAGGGCCGGTGGGCCTCCGGAGGCGACCTGCGCCCTCGCCCCTGCCGTCGCCTGAGTCGCCTGGCCCTCCGGTGCGACGCTGCCGAGGCCCACAAGACGGCCAGACACAGGGTCGAGGAGTGCTTCGGCAAGCATTCCTTCTTCAGGGACGCGATCAAGCAGGCGGGGCGTCCCGGTCTTGCGTGTGGCCTGCTCCCCGTCGCTCTTCCCGCTCGTGCCGTGGCCCTCTGCCTCCGCACGCTTCGTGCCCCACTCCCCCCAGCTTGCCTCCATCTCCCCGTCCGGCTCCCGCCCGCCACATGCTCACCTGTCCAGCGCTTCCGCGCACTCGGCCGAAGGTTCCGATGCGGTTCATGGCTCTGTCAAGAAGGTTGTCTGCAGGGCGGTTTCCGCTGGGGACGCGGGCTGGCGGTGCCTGTGTGCGGAGTCTGCTGTCACCGCTGGACTTCCAGGAGTCTGTTGTCTCGGCAGGCCTAGAGTTGTTTCCAGTCGATTCCAGGCCTGTATCCTTTCGACATCAGCTGACTTGCATTGAAGAATTGGAAGATCGGGGCGAACGAAAAGGAGGGGTAGGGAAAGGGGGGTTGACGAAATCTGCTGCATGCAGCTGGTTTCGGCCCCGCCGCCAGGCCCATTCTTAGATACATGGGCGCCTCCCGGCGCCGGGAGGCGCCAGGAAAATTAGCTACGTGAACTGATTATCAATCCCCCCTTTGCTATCCACCCCTTTCGCCCAGCCCGGGAAGATGGGCAGATATCCCACTGCGTGCGACCGACGGCTGCGATCTCATGGCAGACTTTTCACATCGCCCTGCTGCGATCCCAAAGAGTGCGGACGGGTATCGAGGCGCCTTGATGTCTGCTGTAATGTGTCGCAGCGCAGGCACCGCCACAAGCAAGGCCCCCATTAGTTTTGAGAAGAAATCGACATGGGGATAACTGGCAACTGCAAAGGACGTATGGTCTCATTGCGGCTGACAGAGAAGTGGCGGTCTCAGGGTTGGCGTCTAGGCTTTCGAACAGCATCGGATGTCTCGAAAGCCTCAAGCGCGAAGTAGGAGTAGCCCTTTCTATCCAGATGAACCGTGATCGGGCAATGAGGCGCACATGTAAAAGGGAGCGAGGGTGAGAGCATAAGACCAGAACGAGTGGTTAGCAAAGCAGCGGGGCCACTGCGGTGCCTGCCTCGCGTGGCTGGTAGCGCGCGCGTGTCCTGGGGCGTTCGCAAGTCAGATGTGTCGGCCCACCCTGGCAATCGACACTACATCCGTGCACTCTTTGTGTGCTCCGTGTGCACTCTCCGTTTGCTCTCACCATGTTGTCAAAACGTGTTGGCAGAGAGAGTTGCAACAGCGACAGCGAAACTGTCATGCTGCCCCTTCCGACGGCAGAGCCAACCGCTGCACCCGCCCTTGCTCCCTTGATTGGCCTCGAGGACTCCAGGTGGCCCCGTCGCCACATTTTGCGACAGCGCTGCGCGCTGTCGCGATGCCCGCCAGGAATTCCCAATGCTGCGAGCAGCCCTCGTCGAAGAGAAGAGGCCCTGTCCGATCAACTACGGTAGGTTAGTGTCGTGTCGACCGGCGGCGACCCCGACAGCGGCGTTCAACCTTGAACGCCGCGGGCGACCCAGAATCGTTCGATGTGGAACGATTTGGACGTTTCGGAAATGGCCGATCGTTAAAGGTTGAACGATCCCCGCGGTGTCAGAGACCAACGGCGGGGTCGACACGACGCGAACCAGCCGTACACAGTGCACTCTGATCCAGGACACTCCCCCCACGTTTCTCGTTGTGGAAAACCACACGACGGGCTGTCTTTTGCCATTTTCGGCCTCCGAGGGCCCTACTCGCTGGGCCCCTGGACCGCCAGAAGACGACCCAGCGTGAGAAGTCCAGTCCCGGGGGTGCCACGACTGCGACCGGGGTCCAGACCTCCAGGGACCCGCGCTGTGAAAGAGCCACGACGTCGGAAAGATCGGGGCTCTGTCCACTGGATTGGCCGCGACAGGTCTCACGAGCTGCGAACGTATCCGTATCCGCGCCCTCGCGGTCTGGATTCCAGGGCGCGATCGGATACGCGGTCGTACGGGTACGTTCCGCGCGGGGCATCCGCGAAGCAGCGCCCCGCATCTGCGGGGTCTCGGCTCGGGGGTCCGACCCGCGGGGCCGCGGAGACGGGTACGTTCTCTTCGGCCTCGCGCGCCACTGCGTCTGGCGTGGACCGGCGGCGACTTCTCTGCACCAGGGTGTCCCTCGTGCCTCGCGCCACGCGCCAGCGAGTTCGCTTCTCGCGCCGATACACCCATAGGCCCACCAACACATGTCTGAGAGTTGGTTCTGCTCACTGTGCGATGTTCCCAGATCATGTCTTGTTGAGGCAGTTCTAAAGCGACGTCTTCATATCTTGCCTCTCGTCGGTTCGCTCGTCCCAAGCGTCCTAAGATGACGCGCGTTCGCGCAACTGCGGCATGCCGGTGTCCGTTGCTGAGGACGAAGAGCGAGTCATCCGCATGTAAGTTCATTCGATAAGCCCATGCGGGCTCATTAGTTTAGAAGCCGTCGCTATGTTTAACATGATAACCGGCATCCTTCTTGGCAGAGCGGAGTCAGGGAGCGTTGACCCGTTGCGTCGCTCTGAGAGGAATCATGGGCCTCCAGGAGCTATAGGCATCGCCCGTACTCGACCCCTCCTCTTCCTGTTTGCTCCTGAGATTGGCTCACCCCCTTGGAGCACACCGGCAGAGGAGTGCTGCGCCAGGAGTTCTCCACATCCATTTCCTTGTGAATTCCTCCTCCTCCTCCTCGCCGACGTTGGCGCTTGCGGGAGCTCAAGAGGGACACAGGGACAAAGTCCAGAGCTCGTTCGGCCTGCATATGCTGGGAGAAATCGGAGGTCTTCTCGGAGAGCCAGGAGCAGTGCGACGCGGCCAAGGTTGCCCTCGGCGAAGTACAGGCACGAATGGCTGGGACAGCGGCATCTGCAAGCGACCCTTAGCGGCAAGCGTGGGCGTACAGTGCCGTTTTTCCCAACCAACCTGTGTTGTTGGGTCCTCGTTTTGAAGAGACGGTCCCCGCGTTATTCTTTTTCTCCTCTCCTCCTCCTCCTCCTCCTCTACTCCTCCTCCTCCTCCTGCTCCTGCTCCTCCTCTCCTCCTCCTCCTCCTCCTCCTCCTCCTCCTCCTCCTCTCCTCCTCCACCCCTCCGCCTCCTCCTCCTCCTCCTCCTCCTCCTCCTCCTCCTCCTCCTCCTCCTCCTCCTCCTCCTCCTCCTCACCTCCTCTCCTCCTCCTCTCTCCTCCTCCTCCTCAACTCCTCCTCCTCCTCCTCCTCCTCCTCCTCCTCCCCTCCTCCCTCCTCCTCTCCTCCCTCCTCCCCTCCCCTCCGCCCCTCCCTCCCCTCCCCTCCCCTCCCCCCCCTCCCCTCTCCCTCCTCTCCTCTCCTCCTCCTCCTCCTCCTCCTCCTCCTCCTCTCCTCCTCTCCTCCGTCCTCCGTCCTCCTCCTCCTCTCCTCTTCCTCCCTCCTCCTCCTCTCTCCTCCTCCTCCTCCTCCCTCCTCCTCCTCCTCCTCCTCTACTCCTCCTCCTCCTCCTCTCTTCCTCCTCCTCCTCCTCCTCCTCCTCCTCCTCTCCTCCTTCCTCCTCTCCTCCTCCTCCTCCTCCTCCTCCCCTCCTCCTCCTCCTCCTCATCCTCCTCCTCCTCCTATCTCCTCTCTCCCTCTCCTATCCCTCCTCCTTCCTCCTCCTCCTCCTCCTTCCTCCCTTCTCCTCCTCTCCTCCTCTCCTCCCTCCTCCCTCCCTCCCTCCTCCCTCCTCCCCCTCTCTGCTCCCTCCTCCCTGATCCTCCTCCCCTCCCTCCTCCCCCTCCTCCCTACTCCTCCCACCCTCCTCCCTCCTCCTTCCTCCTCCCTCCTCCCCCTCTTCCCTGCGTTCCACCCACCCAGTACAGCGCTTCGTAGCCTCATAGGGAGCTCCACCGAAGGCCCCAGTGCCACCGTCCACATGCGTCCCCCCCCACTCAGTACAGCGGTTCGTGGCCCCATAGGGAGCTCCACCGAAGGCCCCAGTGCCATTGTCCACATGCGTCCCCCCCACTCAGTACAGCGCTTCGTGGCCCCATGGGGAGCTCCACCGAAGGCCCCAGTGCCACCGTCCCATCGTCCCCTCCCGCTCAGTACAGCGCTTCCGCTCATGGCCCCCAGTAGGGGTAGCTCCATCGAAGGCCCAGTGCCACCGTCCACATGCGTCCCCCCCACTCAGTACAGCGTTTCGTGGCCCCATAGGGAGCTCCACCGAAGGCCCCAGTGCCACCGTCCCGAAGGCCCCAGTGCCACCGTCCACATGCGCCCCCCCACTCAGTACAGCGCTTCGTGGCCCCATAGGGAGCTCCACCGAAGGCCCCAGTGCCACCGTCCACATGCGTCCCCCCACTCAGTACAGCGTTTCGTGGCCCCATAGGGAGCTCCACCGAAGGCCCCAGTGCCACGTCCACATGCGTCCCCCCCACTCAGTACAGCGCTTCGTGGCCCCATAGGGAGCTCCACCGAAGGCCCCAGTGCCACCGTCCCCATGCGTCCCCTCCACTCAGTAAAGCGCTTCGTGGCCCCATAGGGAGCTCCACCGAAGGCCCCAGTGCCACCGTCCACATGCGTCCCCCCCACTCAGTACAGCGCTTCGTGGCCCCATAGGGAGCTCCACCGAAGGCCCCAGAGCCACCGTCCACATGCGTCCCCCCACTCAGTACAGCGCTTCGTGGCCCCATAGGGATCTCCACCGACGGCCCCAGTGCCACCGTCCACATGCGTCCCCCCCACTCAGTACAGCGCTTCGAGGCCCCATAAGGAGCCCCACCGAAGGTCACAGTGCTACCGTCCACATGCGTCCCCCCCACTCAGTACAGCGCTGCGTGGCCACATAGGGAGCTCCACCGAAGCCCCCAGTGGGACAGCCCGAGTGCGTCCTGAAACACCCAATTTGGCATTTTCACCCACCCATTACAGCGTTTCGTGGCCCCACAGGGAGCTCCACCGAAGGCCCCAGTGCCACCGTCCGCATGCGTCCCGCACACCCAATGTGGCATTTTCACCCACCAAGTGCAGCGTTTCGTGGCCCCACAGGGAGCTCCACCGAAGGCCCCCGTGGGACCGTCCGCAAGCGTCCCGAAACACCCATTGTGGCATTTTCACCCACCCAGTCCAGAGCTTCGTGGCCCCGTATGGAACTCCACCGTCCGCATGCGTCCCGAAAACCCAACGTGGCATTTTTAACCACCCAACACAGCGTTTCGGGGCCCTTTCGTGAGCTCCAGCGAAGCCCCCAGTGGGACCGTCCGCATGCGTCCCAGAAGCCCAATTGGGCATTTTCACCCACCCAGTACAGCGTTTCGTGGCCCCAGAGGGAGTTCCACCGAAGCCTCCAGTGGGACCGTCCGCATGCGTCCCGGAAACCTAATTTGGCATTTTCACTTACCCAGTACAGCGTTTCGTGGCCCCACAGGGACTTCCACCGAAGCCCCCAGTGGGACCGTCCGCATGCGTCCCGGAAACCTTACTTGATACACCACTCACCCAGAACAGCGTTCCCCCCCACAGAGTGCAGCGCTTCGTGGCCCCATAGGGAGTTTCACCGAAAATGTTTCACAATTGCGGCACCCGCAACTGCATATGGTTGGGTCATTCGTCCGGATAATTAATACATGCTCCGCGTGCGGATCATGTATTAGAAATGCAGGGTTTAGTATTAAAAGCAACGATGAGTTCATGCATAACTTTATCCAGACATCAATCGTGTATGAAAAATCTTATAGCTTCCCAACCAACCTGTGTTGTTGGGTCTTCGTTTTGAAGAGACGGTCCCCGCGTTCTCCTCCTCCTCCTCCGCCTCCTCCTCCTCCTCCTCCTCCTCCTCCTCCGCCTCCTCCTCCTCCTCCTCCTCCTCCTCCTCGGAGCTCCACCGAAGGCCCCAGTGCCACCGTCCACATGCGTCCCTCCCACTCAGTACAGCGCTTCGTGGCCCCATAGGGAGCTCCACCGAAGGCCCCAGTGCCACCGTCCACATGCGTCCCACTCAGTACAGCGTTTCGTGGCCCCACAGGGAGCTCCACCGAAGGCCCCGAAGCCACCGTCCACATGCGACCCCCCCCACTCAGTACAGCGCTTCGTGGCCCCATAGGGAGCTCCACCGAAGGCCCCAGTGCCACCGTCCACATGCGTCCCCCCCACTCAGTACAGCGCTTCGTGGCCCCATAGGGAGCTCCACCGAAGGCCCCACCGAGCCACCGTCCGAAGGCCCCAGTGCCACCGTCCACATGCGTCCCCCCCACTCAGTACAGCGCTTCGTGGCCCCATAGGGAGCTCCACCGAAGGCCCCAGTGCCACCGTCCACATGCGTCCCCCCCACTCAGTACAGCGCTTCGTGGCCCCATAGGGAGCTCCACCGAAGGCCCCAGTGCCACCGTCCACATGCGTCCCCCCCACTCAGTACAGCGCTTCGTGGCCCCATAGGGAGCTCCACCGAAGGCCCCAGTGCCACCGTCCACATGCGTCCCCCCACTCAGTACAGCGTTTCGTGGCCCCATAGGGAGCTCCACCGAAGGCCCCAGTGCCACCGTCCACATGCGCCCCCCCCACTCAGTACAGCGCTTCGTGGCCCCATAGGGAGCTCCACCGACGGCCCCAGTGCCACCGTCCACCCACTCAGTACAGCGCTTCGTGGCCCCATAGGGAGCTCCACCGAAGGCCCGAGTGCCACCGTCCACATGCGTCCCCCCCACTCAGTACAGCGCTTCGTGGCCCCACAGGGAGCTCCACCGAAGTTCCCAGTGCCACCGTCCAAATGCGTTTTCCCACTCAGTACAGCGCTTCGTGGCCCCATAGGGAGCTCCACCGACGGCCCCACTGCCACCGTCCACATGCGTCCCCCCCACTCAACACAGCGCTTCGTGGCCCCATAGGGAGCCCCACCGAAGGCCACAGTGCTACCGTCCACATGCGTCCCCCCCACTCAGTACAGCGTTTCGTGGCCACATAGGGAGCTCCACCGAATCCCCCAGTTGGACCGTCCGAGCGCGCCCTGAAACACCCAGTTTGGCATTTTCACCCACCTACTACAGTGTTGCGTGGCCCCACAGGGAGCTCCACCGAAGGCCCCAGTGCCACCGTCCGCATGCGTCCCGTACACCCAATGTGTCATTTTCACCCACCCAGTGCAGCGCTTCGTGGCCCCACAGGGAGCTCCACCGACGACCCCAGTGGGACCGTCCGCAAGCGTCCCGAAACACCCATTGTGGCATTTCCACCCACCCAGTCCAGAATTTCATGGCCCCATAGGGAGCTCCACCGAAGGCCCCAGTGCCACCGTCCACATGCGCCCCGAAAACCCAACGTGGCAGCCCACCCAATACAGCGTTTCGTGGCCCCACAGGGAGTTCCACCGAAGCCCCCCGGTGGGACCGTCCGAATGCGTCCCGGAAGCCCAATTGGGCATTTTCACCCACCCAGTACAGCGCTTCGTGGCCCCACAGGGAGTTCCACCGAAGCTTTCAGTGGGACCGTCCGCATGCGTCCCGGAAGCCCAATTTGGCATTTCCATTTGCCCAGTACAGCGCTTCGTGGCCCTATAGGGAGCTCCACCGAAGCCCCCAGTGGGACCGTCCGCATGCATCCCGGAAACCGAATTTGACACACCACTCACCCAGAACAGCGTTCCCCCCCACCCAGTGCAGCGCTTCGTGGCCCCATAGGGAGTTTCACCGAAGGAGATTTTCAAAATTGTGGTACCCACAACTGCATATGGTTGGGTCCTTCGCCAAGATAATCTAAAAATCCTATGTATTAAAAACTGCCCTGTAGGCAAAGTTGATCGTGTCTTGCCCTCGTGGGAGCGATTATTCACTCCATTCTGCCGGGGGATCACAGTTTGTCCTTTGCCACTCATTTGAGTGGCATACTTGTCACGAGCACGATCCTTCATTTGCCATGCTGATACATGCTAGGGCGACCTTTCGTGTTTGTTGAATTACATGTGGCCTCAGCAGTCTCGTGGTGAGTATCCTGCGCTGTGCATCTGCATCGCTTCTTGCCAATTGTCGGGTGTACATACAATGCAGGTCGTCACTGGCGCATCCTGTGTACAGTCTGGTTTGAACGTTGCTATCGACCGATGTGCAGATGGCATCGCTTGCAAGCAAGCCCACACGTGATTACTAGTGATGGTGTGCTCGTGTGGCTCGGCGTGTGCGTATGTCATGGTGCCCGCATGTGCGCACACGTGGAATCGAGCATGACGCCCTCGGCAGCATGACGCGAGGCACCCTGTGTCTGCGCTGTAGGCTCAGGGAGTTTATGCCATGTTGTGTGTTGCCTCTGGCAGTGAAACTAATGGCATCGCAGAAACGAGCTGATTCGCATGCTTTTGGGAGTATGAACATACGTGCGTCTGTCTTCACCCCCAACTTTTGTAGATGCCAGGCTTCGTTGACAATACGTGTGTTTTCAACGTCAGTAGGTCCGTCGTCCGATGACCTCTCTGGGCTGACACGTCGCTGGGAGCAGCTTGACATCAGGAGCAGTGGCAGGGAAGGTGCACATACAGAACATGGTGAAGAGTAAGATGTTCGTAGGCGGTGCGGTTGCGCCGTTACCATACAGCCAGCCCATCGAGAGACAATCGTCGCCCACACCAGCTCTCATTTTCCCTTCATCTGCCGCTGCCTCTCTCCTTTCCTCCCTTCCGCCCCCTCCCCATCCCAATGTGTATTTCTCTTCTGTGCCTAGTCATGCGACTTCTGCTAGGTATGGGGTTAAGGAGGCAATGGCGTCGAAGTCGTAACCATGGATTCGCTGAGTTGAAAGAAGAGTAAGTTTCTGGAGAGGTTCCCAGATACGAGGGTCGATTTGGCTTTGACATGTTTCTATCAGCTGTCCAACGCTCAGCGCCACGATTCGTCGGACCTAGACTGGCTGTTTGATCCCGATTAACTATTGGCCATGTCATGCTTCCAGTGCAGTGGACTGAACTGTCTCCACTCTAGCGGATCTGCGCTGTTGTATCATTGAGCTCGCTGGCTCCGACCGGGCGCCCCTCCCTCCTCCCGGATGCTTCCCGGCCACGGGCTGCGCAGGAGAGAGCCACGTCTCAGCACGTGCGGTGCAGGCTGTGTTTCAGGGAAGGCCACGCTTCAGAACGTGATGGGGAGGTCCATCGCAGGCAGTTTTTGTCCCCCAATCCCCGGGTTTTGCCCGAAAAGTTTGGCCGCTCAGAAAAAGGAGGAAACTTTGGGATGCATCCCAAGGGGGCTATTCGGACGCACCCCCTGTCGAGGATGTACGCCCCCGTTATCGTCTATCCCAGGGCTGGGCCCCAAATGGTTTTCTTCCATTCGAAAACCTCCAAAAGCTTGGGAGAGGGGTCGACAGACCCCCTGTTGGTCCACGCTTCAGCCGCGCTCCGCCTGGAGGTGGGTGCGGTGGGCAGCGTGCCCCGCCAGTGCACGCTGTAGCCCACCGCGCCTCCAGGGACGGGAGGGGGCTTCAGAGACAGCTTGGGACTTGGGCCAGCGCACCAGTGTTAAGTCGGGCCCGTCCCCCTACAGGAGGAGTAGTCAAAAATAGCCAAAAAATATTATGGAGACGATTGTTTTAGCATGTCTGAGGATTTCTATTTTTCGTCCAAAATCCGCCTGTCGGGGGACATGCCCGACCTAGCACCCACCAGTGCGTCCCGGGCCCCAAGCAAAGAGCAGAGAGAGCAGAGCAAGACATCTTCTCCGCTCAGGCCAGATCATCCACCACCATCTGCACAAGGTCCACGAGATGGAGGACCGCCGACCGACATGGAAATGGGTATCTCGAAGAAGAAAAAAAAAAAAAGCTTTTGGCGATCCGCGCGGATTTCTTGGATCCGCGCTGGGCCCCCCCGGCGGCGCCTCTGGCGCCGCCTCTGGCGCGCTCCGCGTGCCAGGGAGGGGGGTTCGGCGGGGATCCAAGAAGTCTACGCGGAGCGCCAAAAGTTTGTGTTTCTGGCGCTTTCTCTCCGTGTACGACCGGCATGGAAATGGGCATCGGCCGAACCCGCTCTGGTTCGGGTGTGGTTCACGGAGCGGGCGGGGTGTTCGCTTGTCTCGGGGTGCGGATTGAGCCGGAGGTTCCACGGCGCGCAGGTGGGGGCAGTACGAGGGAGGGGTGGGCCTTCTCAGAAGGCTAGGGTGCTTCTCAGGAGCCCTCCTGCCCACTGTCGGAAAGCATGTGTTCGTGAGCGGCGAAGCGGCGAGATCCGCACCAGCGTAACAGCTAGGCAGGGGCACTGACTAGCGAGTTGGCCGGCGTGCAAGAAGGGAGGGGGGAGACCAACGAGGAAGGAGGGACGCTCAGGCGCCGAAGAGTTCGACGATGAGCAGCCGGCGGGCCGCAGCAGCCAGGCGCGCCAGGCCAGAGCGAGGTGGGCGACCGTGGCGAAGTACGTGGGTGAACCACTTTCGGGAAACAATCTGCAGAAGCATTACTGTTCGGAGGTTCCGCGCAGACTCTGCCCAAGCATCACTACACAAATAAGCGTGTCAGGAGCGGCGCTGGAGGCGCCGCCAGGGGGATCCCATGCCGATCCAAGAAATCCGCGCGGACCTCGGAGCGTTGATCTTTAGTGCTGCCTGTCCTGTTATACCCATCCTTGCCCTTTGTCTATCTTGCCCTGTCTGTCCTGTATACCTATCCCTGTCCTGCCTGTCCTGCGACACCTGCTGTTTATATTGTTACCCCTTACCTTGGAAGCCGCCTGCCTCCTCTTGGCCGCCCCCCGACGCCTCTCGGAGGACCGCCTTCTACCTCCGCCCTATCTCGACCCCACGCCGCAGAGGCGGTGTGGGATTCAACCCTCAGGCTCCAGTGGCATCGTACTTGGTGGAGGCCCCGAGGAACACGAGCCGCCGACAGCCACTGCACAGGGGAAGACGCGAGGCGCCGAGCCCTGCGATCCGTGCCACGGGCCGCCCCTCCCACCGCCGGCGGCGCGGCCCGGGGCGGCGCGGCGCGGGGCCGGAGAGCGCACGTGCGACCAGCAAGCCGCGCCGCGCCGCGCCGCTCTCGGGCCCGCCGCCCTGCAGAGGCCTCGCCGGGGCACCGGCTCCTCCTCCTCCTCCTCCTCCTCCTCCTCCTCCTCCTCTCCTCCTCCTCCTCCTCCTCCTCCTCGTCCTCCTCCTCGTCCTCCTCCTCCTCCTCCTCCTCCTCCTCCTCCTCCTCCCTCCTCCTCGTCATCCTCGTCATCCGCGCTGGCTGGCCACAGCGCTCCGCGGGCAGCCGCTGGCGGCCGCGCGGGAGCGCGCCGTGGACTGGGCGCCGCGCGGCCCGCTCGGGCAGCGGCTCCGAGTGCATCTCTGCCGGTGCCGCTGGCCTCTCCCCCCGCCAAGAGGCCACCATCCAGCCCGCACCGTCTTCGGTGCGATCGGAGCGGGTGCGGTCGGTTCGCGTCGTGTCGACCCGCGGCGACCCCGCCGCGGGTGTTTTTCTTGTTCTTCTTCCTCCACCGCCTCCTCATCCTCCTCCTCCTCCTCCTCCTCTTCCGCCTCCGCCTCCGCCTCCGCCTCCGCCTCCTCCTCCTCCTCCTCCTCCTCCTCCTCCTCCCGCGGCGACCCCGCCGCGGGTGTTCGTCGCCGGCGCGACCCAGAACCGGGCGATGTTGAACGATCCTGACGTTTCGGGAACGGCCGGTCGTTCAAGGTTGAACGATCCCCGCGATGTCGGGAACCAACGCCGGGGTCGACGCGACTCGAACCTGCCGTACGGGGTGCGGAAGGAATGCGTGCAAAGGTCTGCAGCAGATCCTGTCCATTTGGGACCGGGAGCGCTGTCAGTGTCGCCAAGGACGCTTCCCATTTGAGACTGAAGGCCTCCTGCCCAGCAGCGGCCGCTGTCGGTTTTGGACAACAGCATCTGCTTAGCATGGTACACGCTTTGTTCCGCAGCAATTCCGGGCGGCCGATGTTCCGCAGTCCCATCCCTTCACCCGCAATCCCCATTCTCTTCCTTGCTCGTTTCTGCCACGGGGCGGGGTAAACTCGTGTCCGTTGTTGGAAATTCTTGCCAATATCCATCGTATTGTGGATGCGGTGGTCGGCGATATTGAGGAACGCGCTGATTTCGGCAAGGTTCGGGCCCCGAGATGGGCCCGAACCCTGTCTCAACCGAACGCCGCACACGTTGAACCATTACTCCCCCGCGCGCGTGCATATTCTGTGGGTCCTCCAGTCTCAGCCTCATCAGTTCTCTCTGTAAGTCGTTGGGGCCTTTTCTTATTCGGGATAGCGCCCGTGGCGCCGGCGCCGTCTGGGAATGCTTGGGATTCCAAGGCATTCTTACGCATCCCCAGACGGTTCCAGCGCGAATCGTGATCTTCCCCCCTTCTCGCGTGGCTAACGCACGTTATCCGCAGGGGATACAAAATGATCTCTTGCAGCCCTCGTGTTCCGCCCGCATCTCCGCACGTTGATCTGCTCGCCTCCCGTCTTGGTGCTCCGATGCCTCAGCCTCTGACGGATGCTTCGACAGGACGAAGGGATCATCAGCATGAAGGGCGCCCAGGCGATTAGTCACCACCTCCAGGCGGAGTACAGGACACTTGACCGTGCCAGGCAGGTTCGAGCAAGAACAGACAACTGCATACACATAAGCTTTCGGAGCTCCTCTCGGATGTCTTGGCTCGGCGTGGCCCCCCCCCTTTGGCGGCGCCTTCGGCGCCGCCCCTGACACGCTCCGCGTTCCAGGGAGGGGGAACCAGCGCAGATCGAACAAATCCGCGCGCAGCTCCGACAGTTTCTGTTTATGCAATTGTTGTTGAAAGGTTCGGTAGCAGCATGTGAGCCCTACCCCCACCCCCCACTATTTCTCCAATCAGAGCTTGCCTCTGTAGGGGTCCTAGCGGATTGAAGGCTTAGGTGAGGTTGGTCGCCGATTTCGGTGGCCGGGCCCGGGTGCCCAGATAGCCCAATAGCCCAGTAGCCCTATAGCCCTGTAGCCTTGTAGCCCTATAGCCTTATATCCCTATAGCCCTAATAGCCTTATATCCCTATAGCCTTATATCCATATAGCCCTAATAGCCCTATATCCTTATATCCCTATAGCCCTAATAGCCTTAAAAGATCTGATTGGGGTTCTTCTCCGGTACCATTCTAAGGGGTGGGTGGGGGGTCACTTCGTTCGGGAGCTCCCGAGCGGAGTGATTCCCCGCCCCTCCTTAGAAGTCGTTGGGGGTGTGGGTAGGGTTCACATGTGGCCGAAAGGCACGAGGAGGGAAGGAGGACTGGGGCTCAGGGTGAAGCGAACATGCCGCCGCTCGACTGGAGGGCTCTCCTGGAGCGGGCCCACATCCAGTGATGGGCCCGTTTTTCCACCACCACCACCACCCTAAGTTAGATGGGAGGAGGAGGAGGAGGAGGAGGAGGAGGACCCCCTCCCCCTCCAACTTATGGTGGTGGTGGATGGAAACAGGCCTATCATCCAGTCCTGGCCGTTCGCGCCCCTCGGTTCGCGCGCAGCCTTGGCACAAGGCCGCGGAAACGAAGAACGATGTGTCAGTGCCCACCGACGCTGGTTCATATTTAAGCACGTCGAGACTGTCAGCGTGATTTGACAAGCATCTCCGTTTCATGAGTGATCACCGTATGCGCCAATATTATCATTAATTGCGCAATGTACGTTGGTAGTTGCCACCGCCATCACCACCACAATCGGATCCATAGAGACTGCGACCTGGCAGCCATCAGACACAATTCACTCACAGCTGCAACACTGGCACGACTATGCGCGTCACCACATCGTCAGGAGCCTCGTACCTCGTCGCCACCGCCAGCGCTCACATCTATGTCGTCCTCGCCCCCATCGGGGCAATCCCTAGCGAATTCCTCCCTTACCATTCGGCGGCGAGCGAGGGGGGGAAGTGAGAAGTGAGAAGGAGAAGGCCTTCTCAGAAGGCTCGAAAGCCCCCCAGCCTTCTGAGAAATGTTTTAAGCCTTCCCCGAATACCTAAAAACCTCTCAGAAGGCGCGAGGGCTTCTGAGAAGTCCCGCCGCCTTCTCCTTTCCAGTTCCCCTCCTCTCTCGCCGCCGAACCATGGCCTCTGCCGGGCATCCTGACGATTGGCTCGCAACGAGCAGCCGCTCCAGAGCTCCGCGCGGCGCCACCGCCCCGCAGCCGCTCACCACGCGGGACCGGGCACCGTCTGCCCCCGACGGGCCTATCCCCATCCCCACTGGACCACGGCACCTCGGCCCCACCAGCCTGCAGTGCCGTTGTTTTTCTACATGCTCCGCGAGTGGAGAATGTATTAAAGATGCAGGTGTTGAGTATTAAAAACAACGATGGGCTCATGCATGCGTTTATTCATAAATCAGTCATGTATTAAGTTAAGAATCCTATATTTTAGAAAATCCTGTGTATCAAAAACTGCCCTGTACCCTCCCAGGTGCAGACGGGCCCCGCGAGTGGAGAATGAATGGGCAGGCATATCTCCATCCAGGAGGGCAAGCCGGCCCGCGGGGGTCAGGCCATGCATCGGGGATGGTTCGGAGGGCAGCGTCGACATGTTCCTAGAAGACGAACACATGGGGCCTATGCCGAGTATCGTTCCCACCTGCTGTCCACAAGCGTATGCAGACATATCGGGTGCGTTCACGTGTGAAGACGCATTCGGGGTGGATGCGTCTATAGACAACGCGGGCGTTGCGTTCGTTGCAGCACGAGGTCGGAGAAAGGGTGGATCCGTATAGTGTGATCATCTTCTAGAGCAGGTCCTAAATTGTACTTCACCTCTGGAGGCCTTTGGGACCTCCTTGGAAATCCTCGGGACACCGTGGGCGGTGGAAGAAAACAAGGTCGACTGCGCAGACATTGGCTCGTAAGCTGCCCGCGTAAGGTCGCGACAGTCTCAGGCTCGAGGTCATCACCACCCAAGTGCACGTACCACCAGCGCGACCAGGACTTACAAGATCATCGGGACATGTTCACGGCGACGATTTTGGGCACGACGATGATCATGTTGACCATCGTGAAGATGGGCATGATGGTGGTGCTAACGCCAGTGGGTGGCACTGTTGTTTCGAAGCCGCTTTCGTCGTAAACAACGTCTTACCGCTGTCATGCACCATGAGGACATTCCATCATCACCCTGAAGTTATGTGCCGTCGCGAGCATAAAGTTCCACGTGACAGATTAGCGTGACCAGAGAAATCCATGTAGTTCGCGATCAGTGCGATTTTCCAAACGCGACTGTGAACAGGATCGTTGTCAGTCGCGGCTGAAATCGCAGGCAATACCACGCGATCTTTGCGATCATTTCAGGTTGTGCACTGAGCCAGAGTAACTAAAGAGAGAGCCCTAGTAAGTGCCGCATAATATCTAGGGGTGCTATTTGCATGGCCTCAGCGTTGTTGGCGCTGAAATGTTCTGCAGAGGGTTTTGCCCAGAGGGACTTTTCTTTCTGCAAAAGGGCCGTTGCCGCTTGCCTCTGCTACCCGCCGGTTCCCAGGGGGATCTTCGAAGGAAAGCTCATCGAGAGGTTCTTGGGGAGAACTCCAGAAGTTCCCTGGAGGTTCTCTGGGAATCTCGGAAGCCCCCTGGGGTTCGTCGAGATTCCAGGCCTCCCAGATGGAGCCAGAGCAGATGAGGTAGAAGGATCGCGCGCCCTGGACCAGGTCAGATTCCGTCATTTCAGCGGATGTCATGACAAGAGGAGCGCGAAGGCGAAAGTGTCGCGCGTTTGGCGGCGGTGGGAACGCGGTTGTTGCGGTTCGTTTCCCAGGGGCTTTCGGGGCACAAAATGCCCGCGGGCTCCGTGGTCGAGGTCGTTCTCGACTCCGCGCGCGCCGTGGGCACGCTGGAGAACGAGCTCGCTCCTAAACATCGCGTCCGTCTCACCTCGCACCTCCAGTTCGCCTGGGGCCAGGTCTGCAGGACATCGGGGAAGAGGAGGAGGAGGAGTAAAAGGAGGAGGAGGAGGAGGAGGAGGAGGAGGGGGAGGGCCTTCTATTCCCGGGCCAAGGGTCGCCCGGACGCGCGGGGCAACGTTTTGGCCACCGAAGGAAGAGACCCAACGAGCTCCTGCCCAGTCCGACGGGCACGCGCCCGACCCTGGCCAACAGGCCGACTGGGCACAATCAGTTTTGCCGAACGCCTTCGGGCGATCACAACCTCCTCCTCCTCCTTGTCCTCCTCCTCCTCCTCCCTCCTCCTCCTCCTCCTCCTCCTCCTCCTCCTCTCTCCCTCCTCCTCCTCCTCTTCCTTCTCCTCCTCCTCCTCTCCTCCTCCTCCTCTCTCCTCCTCCTCCTCCTCCTCCTCCCCCTCCCCCTCCTCCCTCCTCCCTCCTCCCTCCTCCCTCCTCGAGAAAGTGGACGCAACGCCGCCCAAGATCTTCGCCGCTTTTGCCAGCGCGCCAGAGCGGGGCGTCTGTCGGAACCCAGAAGGCAGCCGCAGGTTCCCCGGCGCGCCGCAGTGGGCGCGCTCCAGGAAGACAGCTTCACAGTTGGGAGAGTTTCGACAGCGCCTCTTCGCTCCGACTCCGGGCGCGCGGGGGAACAAGACAAGGGCGCCCCCCCCTGGAGATGCCCAGAGATCACCCACCCCAGCAGCAAGCGCGTCAGAGATGATTGCGTTGTGGCCAGAATGCTGGAGTTCCTCAGAAACGATGTTCTGGGTTTGCTGGCCGAGGCGGCCATTGCGCGCCACGCCAACCGCTTGGGCGAATCGAACTTCCGCGCTTCTGCCCCGCATCAGCTCTCTCTGATCGCAAAATTCCGCCGCGCTTGTAAGGCGTCACATTTCACGCCAAATGCCGCCTTCTCTTGGATCCATCAGCTGCGCTCGGTGCGCATCGACCCCCTCGTCGACCACCACGAGCCCCCCCCCGGTTCCGGGCTCGCTTTTCGGAATGGCTTCCTGGCCCGCGAAGAAGTCGCCACCGCGCGCTTGTTCATCGAGCGATCCAAGGAGCAAGAGGAACACTTGCGCGCGGGTTTGCTGACTCCCGCGCGGCATATGACCACGTCCCCGTCGCCCCACTTTCCAGAGCCATGCTCGCCGAAGAGCCGCCGGCATTCTGACATCTGCGCGGCTGCGTCAAAATTGCCACAGATCCTCGGAGAGGACATCGATTGGACTGCACGCGCGCGCGGTCCCCAGATCCGGACGCTTCCAGGAGTTCCAGAGGCACTCACCCTTTGCTTCTGTCTGACGATGCCGCGCGAGAGTTCGAGGGCCGCCGCAGGAAGGCGGGGCGGGGCCCCCGCTGGAGGAGGAGCAGGGGGATCTGGAGGCGACACGACAGGGCAGAGGGACGAGAAAAGGGCGAAGGTGGACAGTCTGCGCGTCAGCCTCGTTGCTGGCAACTGTTATCTCAATGCCACATCCGCGGCGATGCCCGCGCAGACGATGAGGTTTGGCGCGACGATCTCAGGCGCAAGTACAGCGATGGCACCAGACACGAGGAATGCTTCTGGACGGCCACCGCCCCCGATGACTCCACCCAGCTGACCTTCCCCGAAGGCCGGCTGGAACGACATGGTAGTTTCGCGGGTTTCCGAACGTTGGGGCCAAGGCTTGTTTCGGTGAACATGTCTCGCGCGCCGCTCGACAGAGCATTACTCGTCCGCGGGCGGCGTTCGGGCGAAATCAGCCCACTCTCTGTGCTCGACGCGCCCCGCAGGGGCGACTGGTCAAGCTGCTCGACGGGGTCGCTGGGCCGGCCACTTCCTGTCTGCGTCAGACCCCTTGCCAGGACTCGCGCTGCCCAATATCGGATGTCGAGGTGCATGATCGAGTGCAAAAAGCACGGCGATGAGGGAAACGTCAAGAATTTGCACAGAGCGCACCATGATGTCCCGGCCTCTCTTGGACACCTGCTAAAGCCCCGGGATCTGCAGGTCACGCTGTTGAACCGCCCCAGGGCAGGCCGCATCTGCACATGTACATTTGTACATATATATGTATATACATAAAAGCGAGCGAGAGAGAGAGAGAGAGAGAGATCGCATTGCCAAGTGCGATAAAACACGTGTCAGATTATAAGCTGCGAGCTACAAGAATTACCGGTACTTGCGTTTTCTTTCGACGCCATAAGATCCCCGGGGCATCAGGGAAGTTTCCATGTCTGGGGGCGGGCGAAGTTGTTATACAATATCTTTGGAAATAACTGGACCGACCTCGCCGCCAATTTGATGGGCTGGCAGGCGACCTCGGCCGCTCCGCGGAACTGGAGACCCGAGAGAGAGCGCTGGTTCGACCAAAGAGGGACCGAGAGACGAAACGCGAGAGGAAACACTGGGCGCACTTACAGATGGCCGAGTGTCACAGGCCCCACTCATCTATGCTTGTTTCGGCCCTGCGATTGCCAGCGCAGACCCGCCCCCCTTGTCTATTTTTGTTTACCTCCGCTCACCATTGCCTGTTTGCAATGCGAATTGTCGGCCAGGGCATGGAGCCACCGCGAGTGCCGAGAGATGGTGATGACGTCATCAACGTCATTGTTTGCCCGTCCGAGTCATCCACCAGCAAGCGGAGGATCCGCGCGTCGCTGCGCCTGTCCAAGCACGTTCCGATGAATCACTTCACTCGCGCACCCCAGAGGTTTGCCATCAAATTGCGGCTGGGTCGGCGGGGCGCCGCGGACTCCCACAGTGAACAGCGCCGTTTAGATTGCACCCGCAGCTTGCCCCAACGTTTGCCCCAAGCGCCCGTGTTCCTTCTCCGAGAAGACAATGCAATATCCCCCCCCCCGCCCCACCGAGGCCAGAGTTATCGGCGCGCATGGGCGTCGATCCCCGCCCACGTCATCTCCGCCCCGCCACCCCTTTAAAACATGTGGCGCGGTGCGCGCGCGTTGATCTAGGGCACGGTTTCTCTTAGAATTCCGCGCCGCGCAGACGACGCGGGGGGCGCGCGCGCGCGCCGCCGCGCGCGCATGGCAAAACAATTCCACCATAAAACGGTGCTCCGCCATCCCAAGCCATGCATTTTCAAAATGCATCAAAACAGGCCGTGGCATGTTAACACAAAATGTTGCCCGAATTCTGCGCGCGCGTTCCTTGAGCCCCCTCTTCCCTGTTCTGGGCAATTCAATCGAATGACACCACGCGGGCCACCCGCGCGCGCATGCCGAATCTTTCTAACAACGATCGCGAGCCCGCCAACTCTGTCTAACGAGCGGATCCGCACTCGCACGTCGGAATATGTTCAAGACCGATGCTATTGTAACAAGCGCACATGTGTTCAACGACGTGCGACAAACCACTTGTTTGCCCAACATATATGTAGCAGCGAATGTCATCTCCTGCGGGCGCGCACCTCGTTACCACCCTCATCATAATCAGAGTCGTTGAATCACCGCCAGTGTCAAAAGGCCATGCTCATCGCACTCATCATCACCATCGTCGATATCATCACCGCCGTTGTCAGCCACGTCGGTGTCGTCCATCGTCGAATTCCTACCTTCGCGAATTCCGCATCATCGTCCCCCGCACGATCGTCATCGTAACCGCCAGCGTCATCATTCTGAGTGTCATTGCCATCGCAGGCAGGTGTATCTTCATTGCCGTCATCGACATCGTCCCCATCGTCGCGATGAACAATTATTGACGTTTCGCGTCTCCCCACCAGCTCATCCAGAAACAGGTCGCTAGGTGATTTGCATTGGTCAGGGACGTGTAAAAGAGTGCAGTGTAGCAGCCGCTTTCGGAGCGTCTTCTCAGAGGCCCCTTGGAGTCATTTTGGGATTCTCTTGGGGTCCCTGCGGGGCCTCGAGAGGCAGGTTGGGGCTTTCTTTGGGCTCGTTTGGGGCCTTTTAGCGGCCCTCTTGGGGCTCGCTGGGGAAGTGTGAGGGGCCTCTTTAGGCTATCTCGGCCCTTTTGATTCGAACAGAAGGTGACAACTAATTAATGTTCCAACTTTGGAGGCTCAACAATGGCCTCTTGGGCCTCTTGGGGCCCTCTTGGGCCCCTTTGGGGTTCCTCTGGGGTCTGTTCTGGGCCAATTTCGGGCCATCTTGAGGCCTCGAGAGCCCATCGGAAGCGAGAAGGCAAACACATTGATGTTCTTTCGGTTTTGGAACCGTTTTGTTTTTTTCCCGACCATCCTGTGGTGTTGGGTCCTCGGTTTGAAGAGACGGTGCCCCGCGTCTCACTCACTCCTCCTCCTCCTCCCGCTGCCTCCTCCCTCCGCCCTCCTCTCCCTCGTTGCCTCTGCTCACGGCGCACCCCTCACACGTTTCGTAGCCCCATAGGGAGCTCCACCTAAGGGCCCAGTAGCGCAGTTCGCATGCGTCTCCCCCACCCCGGACAGTGCTTCGTGGCCCCATAGGGAGCTCCACCGAGGGTCCCAGTGGCGCAGTTCGCATGCGTCTCCCCCACCCAGGACAGCTTTTCGTGGCCCCATAGGAAGCTCCACCGAAGTCCCAGTGGCGCAGTTCGCATGCGTCTCCCCCACCCAGGACAGCGTTTCGTGGCCCCATAGGGAGCTCCACCGAAGGCCCCAGTGGCGCAGTTCGCATGCGTCTCCCCCATCCAGGAGGACAACGCTTCGTGGCCTCATAGGAAGCTCCACCGAGGTCCCAGTGGCGCAGTTCGCACGCGTCCCCCCCGCCCAGGACAGCGTTTCGTGGCCCCATAGGGAACCCCACCGAGGGTCCCAGTGGCGCAGTTATCACGACAGGACAGCGTTTCGTGGCCCCATAGGGAGCCCCACCGAGGGCCCCAGTGGCGCAGTTCGCATGCGTCTCCCCCACCCAGGACAGCGTTTCGTGGCCCCATAGGGAGCTCCACCGAGGGTCCCATGGCGCAGTTCGCATGCGTCTCCCCCACCCAGGACAGCGTTTCGTGGCCCCATAGAGCTCCACCGAGGGTCCCAAGCAGTTCGCATGCGTCTCCCCCACCCAGGACAGCGTTTCGTGGCCCATAGAGAGCTCCACCGAGGGTCCCAGTGGCGCAGTTATCATGCGCCCCCCCACCCGACAGCGTTTCGTGGCCCGGGAGCCCACCGAGGTCCCAGTGGCGCAGTTCGCATGCGTCCCCCCCACCCAGGACAGTGTTTCGTGGCCCCATAGGGAGCTCCACCGAGGGTCCCAGTAGCGCAGTTCGCATGCGTCTCCCCCACCCAGGACAACGCTTCGTGGCCCCATAGGGAGCTCCACCAAAGGCCCCAGTGGCGCAGTTCGCATGCGTCTCCCCCACCCAGGACAACGTTCCGTGGCCCCATAGGGAGCTCCACCGAGGGTCCCAGTGGCGCAGTTCGCATGCGTCTCCCCCACCCAGGAAGGCCCCAGTGGCGCAGTTCGCATGCGTCTCCCCCACCCAGGCCAACCTTTCGTAGCCCCATAAGGAGCTCCACCGAAGTCCCAGTGGCGCAGTTCGCATGCGTCTCCCCAATCCAGGACAGCGCTTCGTGGCCCCATATGGAGCTCCACCGAAGGCCACAACTGCACTCGCATGCGTCTCCCCCATCCAGGACAGCGTTTCGTTGCCCCACAGGGAGCTCAACCGAAAGCCCCAGTGCCGCAGTTCGCATGCGTCTCCACCCACCCAGGACAGCGTTTCGTGGCCCCATAGGGAGCTCCACCGAAGGCAACAGTTGCTGCAGTCACATGCGTCTCCCCTACCCAGGACAGCCTTTCGCGGCCCACAGGGATCTCCACCGATTGCGATACTCACAACGACGGTACTCACAACTGCATATGGTTGGGTCCTTCGCCAGGCTAATTTCTGAGGGGGTCAAGAGGGCTGGGAGGGCACTTGAAACCGTTTTGGGGCCGTATTGAGGCCTCTTGGATGTCTGCCGGAGGCTATCTTGAGCCATCTTGGTGTATCTTGAGCAATCTTGGAGGCCATCTGTGGCTCCCTGAGACGCCCTTGGAGCCAGCTTGGGCCGACTTGGACGCTCGACGGGCACACGGGGAGGGGGTAGAAGGGGTCGGGAGAGGGATCGGGGCACAGGCCCCATCCCCCGACCCCAGGCACAGGGGAGAGGGTCGGGGCAGGGGTCGGGGCAGGGGTCTGTCTAGCGCTCGCCCCGACCGCGGAGCTGCCACGGCGCTTGTGCCAACGGATCGCGAGAGCGGATCCGGCAGTCGACCGACGAGGATCAGCTGGGGTGTTCCGTACGCCCACCCCCGAAGCCCCTCTCCCGAAAGCAAGCGTCCTCAGACAGTCGTCCCCCCATCCTTCCCAGGCTCTCGCCCAGAGGCCCCTTGTTGGGCCCCCAGGGGCGCCCCGTCCAGGGGCCCCAAAGGGCTCCTTTTCCTGCAGCCCTCCACCAGAGTAGAATCGTTACCTGTACCCCAGGAGGGGGGGGGGCGTCGGGCACTGGGGGGAGGAGGAGGGGGAGGAGGAGGAGGAGGAGGAGGAGGAGGAGGAGGAGGAGAAGGAGGAGGACACAGCGGAAGGGGGTTCGGGGAGGGGTGGGGGCCCCCTTCGCCCGCCAGCCGTCTCGCTCACTCACGCCCGCCCTCCCGGCACAGAAGCGCACGCCGGACGTTGAAAGTAGGAATTTTGGGGTTCCCAGAGCCCGATCTGTTTCAAGCGCCTTCCTACTTCAAGAACCGATCTGCTTTTTGCTACGTTGCGTTATTCCCTAGGAGGGCCTGAACCCAATCTACTTGATCCACCCTCCTACTTCACATGTTTACCTACTTCGTCCGACCAGCGTGTAACCTCCGAGGGAGTTTCAGCAGATGGAGCGGCGCGCACGCCATGTGCGCCACTTTTCCAGGTACACCAGGCACCCTGGAGGCCCAAGCGAGCCAGGTGCGGCACGTGCTCCAGGTCGAAGCAATATGATGGCACCCTCGCGGTCCCTGTCAAAAAGCAATGCAAAGTGGTAGACCCTTCCCCCGAGCAGGAACCAGAGGGCTGGAGGGATTGAACATCATCAGTGCCGTTGTCGCCCTTCTCGCCGCCGTCACCACCATCGTCATCACCATCTTCGTGTCCCGCAGGAAGGATTTGTCTGCGCGGTTGAGTTCCGTGCGCCCGCGCGCTCGCTGGATCCATGGCTCAAGAAGTGTCGCCAACAAGTTGGGGGCATGCGGGGTCGGGGTGTCTGCACGAGCGTGGAAGGTGATCGCGCGCGGATGTTGCGAGGCGCGGTGGTGGAATTGCACCGCGCGGGGTCTGCATCGAGAGTGCTCCCCCCTCCCTTCCGTGGCCGACGTGACGTTGGCCAGAGACCTCATCCTCCTCCTCCCTCCTCCTCCCTCCTCCTCTCTCCTCCTTCTCCTCCTCCTCCTCCTCCTCCTCCTCCTCCTCCTCCGCCTTCCTCCTCCTCCTCCTCCTCCTCCTCCTCCTCCTCCTCCTCCTCCTCCTCCTCCTCCTCCTCCTCCTCCTCCTCCTCCTCCTCCTCCTCCTCCTCCTCCGCCCGCGGGGCCGCCTTTCACGCGACCCCGTGCCCTGCGATCGCCGCACCTGGCCGCGCGTCAGGCCACCAGCAGCCAGCGCTCCCTCTCTGAGCCGCGGCGGGGGCCGCGCCGCGGTCCCGGCTGCAACAGCTCCGGGACCGGGGTCGGTCTGACAGCAGCTTCAAACCCGTGCAGGCTTGGGGTGCTCCGGGGAAGCGCGCACACCGCACGTGCGCGAGCACATTTTGCGGGGCCCAGGTTTACAAGCAATTGTGTGTGCGTGTGTTTGTTTGCGCGGGTTCGACCCTGCCCTTACAAAAGGATGCCAGGGGAGTGGCTCGAGCGCGGCCTGCAAGAGTTCGATAGCAGTATGACCAGTCGGTGTCTCGTCGTAGCTGCGGAGGAAAGGGTGTGCTTCTTTGCGCGAGTGAGCGCGATGTAGTGGCTGCGCTTGCCAGTGCAATCGTGCAACTTTTTTCGGCACGAACGAAATCGGTACGTAAAGAAGGGGGGCGAAGATTGACAGCAGTTCCTGCTGATGTTAATCAAATTTGGTGTCAGTGCCCTCGTGGGTGTTGCCCATTTGAGTCGGAAGGCCGCCTGCCCAACAGCGGCCGTTGTCGGTCTTGGACACAACATTTGCTGTTGGGCATCGTGCCCATTTTTCCCGTACCCATGCCGAGCACCCAAACTGTTATCGGCGCCCAGTATCTGCCCACGCGCTCGTGTCCCACAGCGCGGGCGGAGGGCACCGCACGAACGAGCAGCGCGCTCGAAGAAGGCGAGGCAACCACCCCCGGGTCTCCCTCTGGAGTCGTGCGGAGACCGCTCTCGTAAGGTTACCAGGCTGTTTTTGTTTCGGCATCGCCCAAGACGTGGCTCCCGCAGGAGTGTGCCAGGCGACGATCAGCTTCTCTCGAAGATGATGGCGAACCCGGGGTTGGGGGGTGCGCCGGGCGACTGCCGGCGAGAGGCAATGCTGCAGGGTGGATGCGGTGCCATTTTTTCGCTCGAGGGGCTAAGGGCAGTGTTGTCATTACATTATACGGTAAGAGGGAGCGTCACGGGGAATGTGAGCGCAATTCTCGTAGACACGGCTCGTGTAAGCATAGAATTGGTGGTCAGCGCATGCGAGCGGGTGGGTGTGACAGCGTCGTCGGCCAAGGCGGTCTCAGTCTGTAGTGATGTTTTCGGGGGCAGTGTAAAACCAATGGCAGTAACACCCGTTTGGGCAATAGCATTGGCGATGGTGGTGGCAGATACAACGAGAGAATGCGGAAGTGGCAGCGATTATGTATAGTGGACATACAACATTCAATGGCCATCGTAATGTATTGGATGTCGTCATAGTAAGGACCACGACAATGGCAATGGTAATGACAGTGGGTCGGGCACCCGAAGTGCCGATGCGAATGGCCTGTGTGATAGTTACGGTAGTTCGAAGTGTAGTGGCAGAGGTAACGACAACGGATCTCATGGGACAAATTGTCATATCTGGTTGGGCACTTTTCCGATGCATGTAAGACGCGCTGGCAAGTGAGAGTTCAGCGTTCATGCTTGATTTCACTGTTGGCGCAAGCGCCTTCCAATTATTTAGAGTGGGGGTGCAGGAGATTCGCTTGCTTTTCGAGGGCATCTGTCCCATACAGAAAAAAGGCTGGCATGTTGTCAGCGCTGCCCGGGCAATAGTTCTCTGCATTCGTTGGTGTGGTTTCTTCGATGAGCTTGAAGCCGTTCTAGCTGTCGTAGAAAAGATGCGTGCCATACTAATTGTGGCGACCACGATCGATTCGGCGCGCTTGTTTTCTCACATAACTGTGTACCTGTTCAAGCCCACGGATATTGTCATTCCAGCGCGCACGATGCGTTGTGTGTTAATGAGTTTATCGTTTACCTGTCTGCTCCCTCTTGAGCAGGATGCCCCACCCCCCGCCCTGTGTGCTGCAGTCGCGTACCGAATGCGATGGTGCCCCCACCCGGATCGTGCCCTCAGGGAGATCCACCTGCGACCTCCAGCGGTCGCGCTTCCACAGCGTCTGTCGCCCCCTGTTGCTGCCTCCCCGGGTTCCCCGCTTCGCGCAGTGGCGCTCGGTTTGGTCTCCTCGCGGCTGCTTCACATTTCGTCACAAAAGAGAGGTGTCATAGCCTTTCCAGACGGGCAATCACCCCCCCCAGACCAGCTATGAGAGGGTGGTCCTGGAACCGTCCAAGACAGCTCAAGGCTGACTCACCCCAAAGTCCCAAATCAGAGCCCCTCCAAATCAGGCCCACTTTCAAACCAGATTCCCCCAACTGCGCATCGATCTGTGACCTTTGCTTTGACAGCCTCCGGAAGCGGAGGGAGAGAGCTTCGCATGGCTCAGGCGAGGCAGAGCAGCCAGAATCTCGCATTCTACCGGCGCTGAGCGCATCTTGTTCTTATGTTGTTTTTTTGTTTAGGTTATGTTAGACAGCCGCATCGCATGGAAGGGGAGAGGAGAGAGAAGGAAATCTGAATATCGCGGGAGGGAGGGGGGAATGGAAAATGGAAGAAGGGAAGAATGTGGAGACGGAGAGAGGTGGATGGATAACAGAGAGAGAGGGAGAGATTATAAGTATTCGAAGCAGAGCGGAGTCGCAGGAAGGAGGGAGGAGAAGAGTGTTCCGGCACGTTTGTTTCTT
>CAUYUJ010022400.1:114865-124164 GCA_963575745.1 Prorocentrum cordatum
CGGGTGGGGGGCCGAACGAGGGAATATGAAAGCACAACGAGAACCAAAGACACCGCTCAGGTCGAGCCCTGCATCTGTTTTTCGGCGGCGAGCGAGGGGGGGAAGTGAGAAGGAGAAGGGCTTCTCAGAAGGCGGTGGGACTTCTCAGAAGTCCTTGCGGCTTCTGAGAAGTTGTTTGTGTCTTCGGGGAAGGCTTAGAAAACTTCTCAGAAGTCCGGGGGACTTCCGAGCCTTCTGAGAAGGCCCGCCCCTTCTCACTTCCCCCCCTGGCTCGCCGCCTAGCTTTCTTCCCGCACAATCTCAGGCAGACCCCAGCGACGCTGGCGCCATGCTCCAAGCCAGCATTGCATGGGATTGCTTTCAAGGAGTTGGCAGCCGCTCGGGCTTGCGTCCAGGGCCCGGATCTGACAGGGCGGGACGTCTCCGAAGGTCAGTGGATCCCCCGAAGATGTGCCTAGATTTTCTGGGGCAGTCTGCCGTGTGTGAAGAAGGCGTCGGGTGGCTGAATTGCGACAAATATCTGAAACGATTGCGGGGTCACGAGAAGGACGAGGAACAGGCGAAGAAGGGCTTTGAGGAGGATGTTTGCGGTTGGAGGAGATGGGGCAGGAATTCATGTCTTGGACCAGCAAGGAAGGCGGGCACAGATGGGACCATACCCAAGATGTTGACGGGTGCATTTTGATTATGGGCCTTACCTGTACTTGGTTCGTGTCATTAAGGAAGTGTAACACCGTGTAGAGTTTCAACACTCGCGGCAACATGTTGAGACGTCGTTTGCAAAACAGGAGAATCAGATACATCGTTATTTTCAATCAGTCAGGCTCTGCTTGAGAACTGGCTCGCGCGGACCTGTATCCTGGTGCACTTCATGTATTCGGTCCGCTGCAACTGCCGCCTTTCCCCATTTCCGTTGATCACGTTGGTCGGTCACGCTCACCTCTTTGTTCACACTGATGAACACGCCTCAGTTTCACCTCTACTTGTTGGCGCAGTGCGTGTGTGGCAAATAGCGCAGAAAGGACAGATTATTGGCTCGTGATGTATTGTCGAATTGCTGTGCTGTCGTGTGTCTGGCGTGCGCTTAGCCTGCGTGTTGTTGCACGCTTCGGTTCCTGCGTTGCATGTCGCGTTGGTGTGCGTGCCGCTTTGCACGTCTGTGGCCAATTCGATCGCTAGTGTTTTGGTAACGCACTACGCATGTAAAGTATATGTGCCTTGTTTATCTCCTTGCGTTGCGCTAAGTTGTCGTCGCCGCCCCCACCCACTCTGATGTATGTGGCCGAGGATGGATGGAGCATGTTGGAAGATACGGGGGGTCGTTCTGGGCTCATCTTGGCTTCTCTGTTACCATTTTGGCTGACAGCCAATAAGGACCATCGGCCGTAAGTCGAGACGCCACTGCCAACCAATTGCCGATCGGACGTAACGACGTGGCGACACCGCAACCCGCCACTACTTGGCCAGTCGACACTCGGCGGCGAGCGAGGGGGGGAAGTGATAAGGAGAAGGCCTTCTCAGAAAGCTCCGAAGTCCCCCGGCCTTCTGAGAGGTGTTCTAAGCCTTCCCCAAAGACAGAACAAAATTTCTCAGAAGGCCAGAGGGCTTCTGAAAAGTCCCGCCGCCTTCTGAGAAGGCCTTCTCCCTCTCACTTCCCCCCCTCGCTCGCCGCCAAACTTGGCCATGCGACACCATGAGCGGGAGCATCATCAGGAGGACAACCGGGGTTCGACAGCCCATGGGCCACCGTTCTCGCGGACCGCTTCGCGGGGACGTCGCGCTCGACGCGGCTCACGAACGCCGATGTCCCAGTGGAGGCGGCTGCATCGAGATCTTCACCCCATCCTCAACATCCCAGCAGGTCATTTTGGGGCGGACCGGCATGCTCTCGATTTGAGGTTGGTCCCTGATGTACAGTCAAAAACCTGAATAAGGACGCGCGATTTTGCTCAGGGTACCCTTGCGTCCTTGCTCTTCCTTGCTCTTGCGTCCTTGAATCTTCGTCGTCCGCCGCCCCAAAAATCCCAACTTCGGCTTCCAAGGGTCTTGCGTCCTTACCGCGCGTCCTTATTGGGGTTTTTGACTGTCGCTCATGCTTCGCCCTCCTCTTCCGCCGCTTCTCTCCTCTTCTTCCTCCCCTCTTCTCGGCAGGGCGCGCCCGAACAACACTTGTCGCGGGCAGCCCTCGGCGGCTTCTCTCCCCCACGGTGCTCTGCACGAGGTTTGCACATTGCAGGTCGGTCTGTGTGGCGCTCTGGGTTTGCCAGGCAGCTGTCTGACCCGTACAGTACCGTTTTTAATACATGCTCTGCGTACGGATCATGGATTAAAAATGCAAGGATTTAGTAGTATTGAAAACAACGATGAGTTCATGCATACATGTATTCATAAATAAATCATGTATTAAAAGTCCGATATTAAAAATCCCATGTATTAAAAACTGCCCTGTAGTGAGTTCACTGACGAGGTTGGTGGATCGGCACCGATGGTTAACCTGCATCGCCGTTGGCCCGAGACCCTCGTCGTGAAGAATGACAGAAGATATACTTACAGCGACGCTGAGAGTCAAGATCCACAGTGATGATTAGAGATGCGGCCGTAATGTGTATGACTCGACGATTCGATGAGGAATATACGCGATTAATATGGGAGCGCATACTGAGTGGTATATCGAAAGTGATAGGCAGATGGTCAGGGTGTGCCTGCGAGGAGCCAGAGGATGGCAAAGGAAACACTATCCCAACCTGCAAGTGCGTTTTTTATTCATTGTTTTGCCGATCGGCGCGGGCCCTCGCCCCCTCCCCTCCCCTCCCCCCATGGAGTAGATCTTGGCTGTTTTGGCGCCCGTGTTTCCAGCAGGTGGAGTCTCCCCTCATAGGACGCACTGTCTCAAACAGTCGCACTAAGCAGAGTTCCGGAGCCAGACTCCCCCCTTCCCCCCCCCCAATGTCGAAACACCGAATGAAAGAAACGCTCACTAATTCGAAGCGCTCCTTGAAGTTTACTTGCCGACCCTGATGGATGGCAAATTGACCTCTAGCAATCATTTCTCCCATCTTCCGTCTTCCCGCGGCAGCGCGACACCAGGGTGGCCTCGTCGGAAGGATTTCTTGTTAGGATGTCCTGAGCGCCCGGTGTTGATCGACCGTCGCGTGCGCTGCGCAATGTTATCCCGAGTTGCGCCAGATGCCAAGTCAAACCCTCTACAAGATATCTTTGAGCAGGGTAGGGGCAGCGCCAAGGGGAAAAGAGATCTTCGACCATTGCCCCTGGGGGTGAAGGCGGGTGGGATTGTATCATTCGGAGCTCGTCTTCACGTGAGCCGTGTGTCCCGGGATTGGGACTATCACCTAAGTCGTATGGAAGCCGTGTCTGTCAAGCACTCCAGGGAGGCACAATTCTTGGGATAAGCGGCTTGCAGCAAAGTTTTGGGAATGTTACTGGGACGGCAGTCTGCCTACATATTTTTTTTATCTGGTTGCGCTTCCAGGCCGTCTCCATGTACTTCTCAGCGCCCATACTCCAGCTGCACATTGGCGGGGCAGGGATTGGCATGCATGGTTCTGCATCTGGTGGGAGCAACCTCTTTATTTTGATGCTGCGAGAGTTCTGAATCGGAGGGCTGTGTCGGGTGGGTGTGGAAGTCTGGCGTGTGTTTCGTCTGATGTTGGTTGGGGGCGAGTGGTTTTCTTTTGGAAGATTGGTGGTGGGTGAGGTTCTGCCTAGAATTTTGGTGCCAGTCGACAGCCATGGCAGCCATGGAGGAGAAGCCCATTGGAACAGGACCCAGGCGGCTGGTGAAGTAGTCGCTAGAGCTCTCGCATGTGTTCGTTCGCTCGGTCTTCGTCGAAGAAGCAAACATACATACACATAAGTTGTCGGAGGTCCGCGCGGGGATCCAGCGCCGATCCAAGAGATCCGCGCGAACCTCGGGAAGCGTATGTTTATGCGGCTTGTGTTCCCCCGCTATCCTCCGGAGGATGCGTGGAGGTTCTGCGCAGAGTTGAGCTGCCAATCCAGAGCCATGATAGCCAAGGAGAAGCAGCATCTTGGAACAGGGCACAGGCGGCCGGCGAAGTCGCCACCAGCACCCCCGCAAGGCTTGCCCTCGCTCGGTCCTCTTGCTCCTCCACTGGAGGCGTGATTATCCGACTTCGTGGCAGGGCTCGAGCTGAGCGGGCTCTTCTGGGGCCACCCGATCGCCGGACGCGATGCGATAGTAGCGTCTTGCGCGCTTGTGTCTGGTCCCCCCGCGGCACCCCAAAAAGCCGCACACCAATGGTCAATCTTTCGGGCGGGGCGAGGACGAGGATGAATCCGTTCCAGAGCGTTCCGGAACGCCCTGGGGAGGGCGCGGCGCCCGAGGCATGCTCCAGAGCTGCCGGATCTCAGATCGGGCGGGCGGTTATGGGCCTGGCATCGCTCGGACGTGTGCGTTTTTTTCCTCGGCGAGGGCCATCGAGGAGCATCCTCGATCATTTCGCGAAAAAACCACGCACGATACCGAAAAAAACACAGGGAATGGACGGCCGAGCGATGGCCAGATGAGCATAGCTCATCAGGATTGAGCAGAGTCTGCCAGGGCTCAGCAGCGCGTGCTGGAACGGCTTGGCAGGGCTTAACCAGTCATGGCAAGACCTCCCAAGGATTGACAGGGCCCTGTTGGGTCAGTCAAACTCCGCTGGCGCAACGCTTTACAACTCCGCTGGCGAAACGCTGGGGGGGGACCCTGGAGGGGCCCCAAAGGGGCCCTGAAGGGGCCCGGAACGGGGCCCTTTCGGGCCCCCGTTTGGGCCCCAGCTGGCTCCGAAAGGGGCCCCACAGGGCCCCATTTGGGGCCCTTGTCTTCACCCCCCCTTTGATCAGGAGGGAAAAAAACACACACAGACACAATGAATCGTCGATTCCCCAGAAAAGATGGGAAAATATGGGAAGTGAGGGAAAAGACAAAAAGCGAAAAAATATGCGAAAATATGGGGAATCCTTTTATTTGTGTGTATTTATTTGCGTGTCCCAGGGCCCCTTCATTTGAGTCACCTCCCATTACCACCCGCCCGGTCAGGGATTTTTCGAATTCCTCCCCCGATGTGATCCTCGTCTTGTGATGTCCCAACCTGCTTTAGCCCTGATCACCGGAAAGAGCTTCGAGCACCAAGAAGGTACTCCAGATGTCGTAATAAAAGGGAGGGGGTCTGGACCCTCCAAGACGAGCCATTTCAGACCCCCCCCCCCGTGGGAGAACCCTCCAAAACGTCGTCCCCAGACCCCCCCAGGCCCTCCAAGATAGCCTGGAAGAGACCCCCCCCCGAAATGAGACCCCCCTCCCTGTATTGAGACATCTGGAGCACCGAAACTGGAGGGTCTTCACGTGTCGGGCCCTGGGAGGCGATGCTCGTCCGACACCGTTTCGCTACCTTTCATGGCGCCAACCTCGCAGAGCGGAATTCGGTCGGAGAACGATAGGATGGGCCCCGAGAGTCCTGGAGAACTTCGCTCCAGATTTCGAAGTGAATTTCGTGCAGTTTTTTTCGGGGCCAGGAACGAAGACTTAACAAAAATCCACGTGAAATTCACCTCGTTCTTCGCTCGCCGCTTCGGGCAAGAAATCCACGCAGAAATCCACTGCAGCACGTCTGCAAGGCCGGTGCAAGGATGCTGTTCGGGGCGCTCGAGATTGTTTCTGGGATGTGGTCCTCACGTACGATGGGGACAACACTGTCCTCGCCCTGGCTTCGTCGTGCTCCTGATGCGCGTGGCCGGTGGGTGTGTCCTCCCCCCAGCTGGAGGGGCGCGAGGAAGGCCGGGCAGAGCCGCCTCGTGGCCTCGACGGGGCCCTCCCGCGAGCTGTATCTAAGTCGGGCGTGTCCCTCTGCAGGAGGAGTGCTCATCGAAGAAGAGAGAAGCATTAAATTAAACATGAACTTTTGGCGCTCCGCCAGGACAAGGAGGAGGAGGAGGAGGAGGAGGAGAAGGAGGAGGAGAAGGAGGGGGAGGAGGACGAGGAGAGGCGGACGAAGATAGGGGAGAGGGTTTCAGACAGTCTAGGTAACCCCCGAGGTCGAAGGAGAAACAACGGCATCAACATAAACGTTTGGCGCTCCGCGCGGGTCTCTTGGATCCGCGCTGGGCCCCCCCTGGCGGCGCCTCCGGAGCCGCCCCCGGCGCGCTCCGAGCGCCTGGGAAGGGGGGTATGGCGCAGATCCAAGGCGGGGCCCTCCTGCGATCTGTATAAGTTGGGCGTGCCCCTCTGCAGGAGGAATATTCCAGGATAGCCAAAGAATTACACCTGAGACAAGCCCCAATCAGTGGATGGTTTGAAATGGGATCGATGGTGAGATCGATTGATTGAGATGATTAGGAAGACTGATCCAAGAAGAAAAAACGCCATTTGCATAAACTGTTGGCGCTCCGCGCGGGTTTCTTGGATCCGCGCTGGGCCCCCCCTGGCGGCGCCTCCGGCTTCGCCCCTTGCGCGGTCCAAGCGCCTGGGAAGGGGGGTATGGCGCAGATCCAAGACGGGGCCCTCCTGCGAGCTGAAGTTGGGCGTGCCCCTCCGCAGGAGGAGCATTCAAGAACAGCAGAAGAATTACACCTGAGATAAGCCCCAATCAGTGGATGGTTTGAAATGGGATCGATGGTGAGATCGATGGATTGAGACGATTAGGGAGATAGGTCATGAGATCGATAATGCATCGTGGGATCGATCAAGAGATCGATAAGGAGATCTACCAGGACTCTCGGAACCCGGGAGCCCACCGAAATCGGCCCAGAACCAATGACCAGGAGCCCGGGAACCGGGAACCCGGGAACCCAGCCGGCCACCAAAATCGGCGGGAAATGTTCGCCAAATCTTTCAATTTCCGCTAGGACCCCTTCAGTGCAAGCACTGGTTGGGGCATTCGTAGTTTGGTCACGATCTTTCGTGTTTTCTTTTGTTTCGGCTATTTTTGATCTGATGTCTTGACTATTCTTGGCCTTTTCCCTTCAAAATCCTCCTGTAGGAGGACATGCCCGACATATTGCGAGTTTTCCGCGCCCCCTCGTGCGCCGTGCGATAACAGACCCAGCGCGGATCCAAGAAATCTGCGCGGACCTCCGTCACTTTATGTTTATGCTATTTTGTTGTTCCTCTACTTGGGCTCCCCACCCGTGAGAGCAGCACTGGTCGGCCACGCGTGTTTGTGACCGGCCGCGCTCCAACAGAAGCCCCACCTTGCCAAGTCGACTACAGTCAATGGTTGCGCGATGATCGACCCCTGACCAAAAAGCATGTCTGCCCATGTTGGACAGCAATTGGCCATTCTCTGTCGCTAGATTGTTTTGATCTTGTTGTATCACCCCCCCCTTCTCCTCCCTACTCTAGATTGCTCACGTTGTTGCCGCAGGGATCCCTTCTGAGGGATCTTTTTTTAGAAGACATCCCACCAAGGATTCTTCACTCAACGGTTACGTACGATTCCTGCATACAGGCATCCTTACTTAATGCTTGCCCAAAACATCGTCGCCAAAGGCCCATCACTAAAAAGGTGTCCTTCCGTAGGTTGCATCCAGGCACCCTTTACGAATGAATGTTTACTCAACTTGCCGTTGCAAAGGACCACGCATGAAGGGGGCATAGGGCGTAGCATGACTAAGCAGTGCGTACCAGGGCTGAGCAGAGCGTGGCAAGGTTGATCCATGCTTAAGGGCCTACAAGGGTTCACCAGGGTTTTTGCAAGGCTTATGACTTGGCATCGCTCGGACGTGTGCATTTTTCCTTCGGCGAGGACCATCGAGGAGCATACTTGATCATTTGGAGAGAGAAAAAAAAAAAAAAAAAAAAAAAAAAAAAAAAAAAAAAACGCACGAAACCGAAAAAAACAGGGAATGGACGTCCGAGCGATGCCGAGATGAGCATAGCTCATCAGGATTGAGCAGAGTCTGCCAGGGCTCAGCAGCGCGTGCTGGAACGGCTTGGCAGGGCTTAACCAGTCATGGCAAGACCTCCCAAGGATTGACAGGGCCCTGTTGGGTCAGTCAAACTCCGCTGGCGCAACGCTTTACAAGGATTCGAAGGGCTGAGCAGAGAGCTTCCCAAGGCTGAGCAATGCTCCGCAAGGCTTAGCAGGGCTTTGCAACGCTTACCAAGGCCGAACAAGGCTTAACAGGGCCTAACAGATGTTACTAGTCCTTCGCAGGGCTTGGTAAGGCAGTAAGGCTCACCAAGGCTTAGCATCACTTAGCAGAGCTTACCATGTCTGAACAGGGCATGGCAAGGCCTATTCAGGCTTTGAGGCTGACCAGGGCTTGCCAGGGCTTAGCTAGGCTTGGCAGAGCTGGGCAGGGCCGAGCCCCCGCAGGTTGCGCAACAATGCGCACCCTCACCACCAATTTACCCATAGGACATCGGAAGAGCCCCCTAAAAAATGCCCACCGAGCATGGCCCTCGAAGTTCCAAGCCCACTCCTGCTGGCAAGGGGCTGGATGTTCGAGGACCGTGCTCGGGGGGCATGTTTTCAGTCGGTTCGCAGTTCTCCTAGATATCCGCAGATCGCGAAGCTATCGTCCACGAGGCTCTGATTTGCGTAACGAGGTTGACGAAGAGGATGGGTAGAGTGAGGGGGAGGAGGAGGAGGAGGAGGAGGAGGAGGAGGAGGAGGAGGAGGAGGAGGAAGACGAGGAGACAATGAGGCCAAGTACTGCACGTCTCGTGTGACAGACCGCATACTCCACGATCCCCTGGCCTCGGCTTCCGGGCTGTTCCTACGCCCCAGGTCGGGCAATTTGTTCCTGGCCGTGGCTCAGCGTGGCCAGAGGGGTTCGGCAACGCGCACAAAGGGGGGTAGGGTGGTGGGGGGGAAGGTTTCTTAGAATGAGGTTGGTTCTTGCCTTGCCTATAGGTGTAAGGCCTTGCCTCATTCCAAGAAGCTTTCCCTGTCCCCCTACCCCTTTGTGCGCGCCGCAGCGCCGCCGAAGAGCCCCCCTCGTTGCTTAATTCAGCGTTCCTCGTGGTAGCACGATGTTTGTATGTAGCGAGTGTCCCTGTGTCGATTCCCGATAGGGTGCTGCGGCCGAAGTTTTTGTTGCGGACCTGCGTCAGCGAGGTGTGGTCACCAGGGCGTGTCCATGAAAGGGTGTTTGGCTAACGGCTGCTTCGGAACCAGCTTCGGCCCCAGGAACACCAGGGAGATGGATCCATCATACATGTCTTTCCCCTCGTCAACACAGTGCTCACACTTGGGCGCTCTTGCCTAGGACGTATGTGTTTCCCCCGTGGCTACTTGGACTCCGATGGCTTGGGCAGTTATGGCCTCCCGTTG
>CAUYUJ010022401.1:0-124153 GCA_963575745.1 Prorocentrum cordatum
GGGAGCTCCATCGAAGGCCCCAGCGGCTGCGTTCGCATGCGGTTCCACACCCCTTTCGGCACACCCCTCACAATGTTCGTGGCCCCCATATGGAGCTCCACGGACGGCCCCAGCGGCTGCGTTCGCATGCGGTTCCACCCCCATTTCGGCACACCCCTCACACCCTGAGTGGCCCCATAGGGTGCCCAACTGAAGGCCCCAGCGACTGCGTTCGAATGCGGTTCCACACCCCATTTCGGCACACCCTTCACACGTTTCGTGGCCACACACGGAGCTCCATCGAAGGCCCCGGCAGCTGCGTTCGCATGCAGTTCCACCCCCAGTTCGGCACACCTCTCACACGTTTCGTGGCCCCATAAGGAATTTCATCGAAGGCCCCACGGGCTGCGTTCGCATGCGGCTCCACCCCTTTCATTGGCACACCGCTCACCGTGAGTGGCCCCATAGGGAGCTCCGCCAAATGCCCCAGCGGCTGCGTTCGCATGCGGTCCCGCCCCTTGTCGGCACACCACTCGAACGTTTCGTGGCCCCCATAAAAGAGCTCCACCGAAGGCCCCAAGGGCTGCTTTCGCACGCGGTTCCACAGCCATTTCGGCACGCCACTCACACGGTTCGCGGCTCCATAGGGAGCTCCACCGAAGGCTCCAATGACTGCGTTCGCATGCGGTTCCACCCACATGTGGGCACCCCTCACACGTGCAGTGGTCCCCTAGGGAGCTCCGTTGAAGGCCTCAACGGCTGCGCTCGCATGCGTTTACACCCGTTTTTCGGCACACCCCTCACACGTTTTGTGGCCCCATAGGGAGCTCCGCCAAAGGGCCCAGTGGCTGCGTTCGCATGCGCTTCCACCCCCACTTCGGCACACCCCTCACGCGTTTCGCGGCACCGTAAGGAGCTCCACCGAAGGCCCCAGCGGCTGTGTTCGCATGCGATTCCACCCCCATTTCGGATCACCAATCACACGCTTCGTGGCCCCATAGGGCCCCACCGAAGGCCCCAGTGGTCGCAGGGTCCGCCTGCAGTTCTACATGAATTTCGGCACACCCCTCACACGTTTCGTGGCCCCATAGCGTGCTCCATCGAAGGCCCCGGCGGCTGCGTTCGCACGCGGTTCTTCGGCACACCCCTCGAACGTTTCGCGGCCCCATAGGGAGCCCCACCGGAGACCCCAGCGGCTGCGTTCGCATGCGTCTAGGGAGCTCCACCACAACCCCGGTATTCAAAACTGCAAATGGTTGGGTCATTCGCCAAGATAGTTGTCTGTCCCGCCGCCCGGATCCGAGGGTCTGACGGCACCACGGAAGACATGGGGACGGGGGCCCCCCACACCCTCGAGAACGTCCGTCGTCGTCGCCGTCGTCGTCATCATAGTGATCGTCGGCGTCTACGTCGCCGGCGTCGTCAAATTATCCCAGCAAAGCAACCTAACAGCGATGTGTAGGAGCATATCTGGAAGCATTCCCCTTAAGATTCAAATGAGAACCCAGTTGTAGAATTCTGCTGTTCTCGCAGTCGTAGTCGCATTCGCGATGACAGTCGCAGCGGCATCGGCAGTCGCAGTCACAGCCTCAGCCTAAGTCTGCCTCAGCCTCAGCCTCAGCCTGCCTCAGCCTCAGCCTCAGCCTGCTTCAGCCTCAGCCTCAGTCTGCCTTCAGCCTCGGCCTCAGCCTCATCCTGCCTCAGCCTCAGCCTGCATCAGCCTCAGCCTCAGCCTCAGCCTGCCTCAGCATCAGCCTGCTTCAGCCTCAGCCTCAGCCTCAGCCTCAGCCTGCTTCAGCCTCACTCAGTCTGCCGTCGGCCTCGGCCCTCAGCCTCAGCCTGCCTCAGCTCAGCCTCATGCTCAGCCTGCTCAGCTCAGCTGCTCCCCCCCTGAGCCTCACCTCACCTGATGTGGCCGCTCCTCAGCCTGCCTCAGCCTCAGCCTCAGCCTGCCTCAGCCTAAGCCTCAGCCTGCTTCAGCCTCAGCCTCAGTCTGCCGTCGGCCTCGGCCTCAGCCTGCCTCAGCCTCAGCCTGCATCAGCCTCAGCCTCAGCCTGCCTCTGCCTCGGCCTCAGCCTGCTTCAGCCTCAGCCTCAGTCTGCCTTCAGCCTCGGCCTCAGCCTCAGCCTGCCTCAGCCTCAGCCTGCATGAGCCTCAGCCTCAGCCTCAGCCTGCCTCAGCATCAGCCTGCCTCAGCCTCAGCCTCAGCCTGCCTCAGCCTCAGCCTCATCCTGCTTCAGCCTCAGCCTCAGTCTGCCTTCAGCCTCGGCCTCAGCCTCAGCCTGCCTCAGCCTCAGCCTGCATCAGCCTCAGCCTCAGCCTCAGCCTGCCTCAGCCTCAGCCTGCCTCAGCCTCAGCCTGCCTCAGCCTCAGCCTCAGCCTGCTTCAGCCTCAGCCTCGGTCTGCCTACAGCCTCGGCCTCAGCCTCAGCCTGCATCAGCCTCAGCCTGCATCAGCCTCAGCCTCAGCCTCAGCCTGCCTCAGCCTCAGCCTGCCTCAGCCTCAGCCTGCCTTTGCCTCAGCCGCAGCCTGCTTCAGCCTCAGCCTCAGTCTGCCTTCAGCCTCGGCCTCAGCCTCAGCCTGCCTCAGCCTCAGCCTGCATCAGCCTCAGCCTCAGCCTCAGCCTGCCTCAGCCTCAGCCTCAGCCTCAGCCTCAGCCTCAGCCTGCCTCAGCCTCAGCCTCAGCCTGCTTCAACCTCAGCCTCAGTCTGCCTTCAGCGTCGGCCTCAGCCTCAGGCTGCCTCAGCCTCAGCCTGCATCAGCCTCAGCCTCAGCCTCAGCCTGCCTCAGCATCAGCCTGCCTCAGCCTCAGCCTCAGCCTGCCTCAGCCTCAGCCTCAGCCTGCTTCAGCCTCAGCCTCAGTCTGCCTTCAGCCTCGGCCTCAGCCTCAGCCTGCCTCAGCCTCAGCCTGCATCAGCCTCAGCCTCAGCCTCGCCTGCCTCAGCATCAGCCTGCCTCAGCTCAGCCTCACCTGCTTCAGCCTCAGCCTCAGCCTGCTTCAGCCTCAGCCTCAGCCTGCCTCAGCCTCAGCATCAGCCTGCCTCAGCATTCAAAATGTGGCCCGGGAGTTGAATTCTGGGAACTCGAAGACCACGAAGTGGCCTACAGCTGGCCCCGGGCATTCAAAATCATGCCCAGGAATGAAATTCTGGGAACTCGAAGAGCACGAAGTGGCCTACAGTTGGCCCCGGGCATTCAAAATGTGGCCCGGGAATGAAGTTCTGGGGAAGCTAAGAGCACGAAGTGGCCTACAGTTGGCTCCGGGCATTCAGAATGTGGCCCGGGAATCGAGTTTTGAGAAGTCGAAGAGCACGAAGTGGCCTACAGTTGGCTCCGGGCATTCAAAATGTGGCCCGGGAACGAATGGAGTTCTGGGAAGTCGAAGAACACGAAGTGGCCTACAGTTGGCTCTGGGCATTCAAAATGTGGCCGGGGAATGGAGTTCTGGGAAATCGAAGAACACGAAGTGGCCTACAGTTGGCTCGGGGCATTCAAAATGTGGCCCGGGAATGGAGTTCTGGGAAGTCGAAGAGCACGAAGTGGCCTACAGTTGGTTCCGGGCATTCAGAATGTGGCCCGGGAATGGAGTTTTGGGAGGTCGAAGAGCACGAAGTGTGTGACTGTTTGCGAAAAACGAATTTGGACCCAGCTCCCCAGATGCCGCCCGGACCCCCCTGTGGAGTCATCTGCTGCTCTCTTTTGACCCTACTAGAAACCTATCAGTCTTCGCTGTTAGGCAAAAAAAAAAACCTCGAACCTCGATTTTTAAAAAAAAACCGTCAAGCTTCGTAGCACTACCCCTGGCCGCCCCATCACGCCGATCGCGCCGCGCGAAAGCACGCCGCGCCGCGCCCCGAGAGTTTCCCAAGGAGCCCCTTGGGCGCGGCGGTCTCCCCCGACGCTCGCCGCGGGGCGCTGGCGCAGACCTCGCCGAAGACGAAGCAAGGATAAGGGCGAAATCGAACAAACGAAGTCGAACGATCGAACGAATCAAACGAACGAGCGAACGAATCGAACGAATCGAATAAGACGAAATAACCGAACGTACGAACAAGTGACCCAATCGAGAACGATCGAGCAAATCGAACGAATGATCGCACGATCAAACGTATCCAACGAACGATCGAACGATCGAACGACAACAAATTACAGCTGCGCCAACAGCCTCCCGCGCCTGAAGGCGCCTGCACCCAAATGGCGCGGCGCCCCGCGCGCCGCCCAGCCTAGCAAATCCAGACAGAGCCGACGCGCGAGGCGCCAAGGATGCAAGCACCCCCAGGAGCGGGCAGGCGCGGCAAAAGCGCGCGCGCGCCGTCTGCGACGGCAAAGCGCACGGCGCCAGCGCCTGCGACGCGCGCGACACCGACGCGCGCCGAGGTCCGCCCCGATGGGATCCCCGCGGCGCGCCTGCATCGAGCGGCGCCCAGGGCGACACCACAAGAACAGCAGCGCACGCGCACGCGCACCGCGAGCCTTCTCCTCCCCCCCCTCCTCCTCGCACGCAGCTCGGAATGAGTTCGCAGTCGCTTAGCTCGATCGATCGTCCAGTTGCTGTAGCAGCTGCGCTCTGGCAACACGGGCATGCTGTGCTATCAACGTTGGGTCGACATTTGCCTGGCTCCGAGTTGAGTGGGGACACATGGGGAACTTGCCTGGCTTCGAATTGAGTCTGCCTTCCATTTGCCTGGCCCCTCGCACGGCGCTGCTCGGAACACGTGGGGAAGCTTTCTCACACGTGAGCTGAAAACTCGAAAAAATACGTTTTGGGGGGTTTTGATGGTTGCGTTCATTTAGTTGTTATTCAAAGACGGTTCCCCCAAGTGTTTCGATAGTAATACTGCAGCTACAGACCTGAGAATTTCACTGGCCGGCGCGGCATAACCCACTACAGGTGCGAAAAATACCGGTTCGCAAAACGAATGTTCAAACTGGGAGCCGGCGGTAAACCGTAAACCAGGTTACCGCCGGGACCCTCGTAGAGCTCAAAAGAGACCAAGCCAGTTGCCAGATAACATACGAAAACGCTCGTGAAGATGAATTTTAAAACTGGGTTTTACGCATCCTCGGTTCCTCTGAGTTTTTCGAAAGAAATGAAGCAGCTACGAGCCCTGAGAATTGCATCATCGAATGCGACATGATCGACTGCAGAGAATAAAGATATGGACTCCCAAAACGACTTCGAAATCTCTCGCAATCTTCGAAAGACAGGCCCCAAATCATCACATTGTCCGCCCGGGCCGGGTCGGCCAACTGGGAGCCGGCGGTAAACCGATAATCGACTGCAGAGAATAAAAATCTGGATTCAAAGAACGAATTTCAAAATCTCACAGAATCTCCGAAAAACCGACTCCAAGTCACCACATTGTCCGCCCGGGCCGGATCGGCCAACTGGGAGCCGGCGGTAAACCGTCAACCAGGTTTTTTTTTGCGGTTTGCGGTCCGACCACGAGGCCCTACAAGGGCGGTCGGGTTGGTGCAGCCATCCCCTGTGGGCTGGATGTACCCTGAAAAACGTGATACTCTTGGAGTATCTTGCAAGCAGAGCGGGCAAGTCTCGAAGCGGCCTCAAGCTCACACTGTGTAACCGTCGCATCGGGAAGCAGGCCAAAAGCCTCCTCCGCCAACAGACGGGTAAACGTGTGCAGGCAATCACTAACCCCTTCACCAGATTGCTCACTGATGAACTCACCGTCTAGCCACCATCCACCCCCAGCACCTGCACTGCTAACGCCACCGTCGTACGCACCACGGATTCCGATCAATGTTTCAGTATTGTTTATATGTTGTTGAATGCTTCTGCACCTCGATTGTAATGGTAGATGTCTAATTTCCCAAGTAAGTCGGTCGGCACGCTCATTGCCTTCACGATACTGATGACGCCACAAATCATATCCTGTGGCTGGGCCCTGCAGCTTAAAAATGCGACAGGCGTCGTCTAACAGATCAATAACCTCCCCCACCTGCGATCGGTGTATATTGTTGTTGCAATTCCACCTTCCCCTCATCCAGTTGGTTATCAGCACGGAGTCGCCTAACAGCTCCATCGCAACGCCGCCTCGTCGCTCGAAGCGGACCTCACTTTCAAAGTTTGCCGCGAGGCGCCTGGCAATACGATCAAACGCCGCCTGTGCATACTGTTTGTCCTCCTCCTCCTCTCTGTGTATCTGACCTCCCTCCTCCTTTAAGATAAAGCCCTCCGTCATATGTGAAAACCCCGCCGCACACAGTCGGGCCGTAGCAAACTCGCGAAAACCACGTTCACTCCAGTCGAGATGGCGCCACCAGTTCACACCAGCAGCCTGCGCAAATAGGAAGTCCCACGGACTGTAGCCTGTTGGTATCCTCCTCCCTGTTAGTCTGGTTATCTCCGTCCTCCTCCCACTTGCAGTAATCATAGCCTCCCTCCTCTCCGTCCACTCCCCCAATCCATGCAGCATCGCAACGCATGAAAGAACAAAGGGCCTTGACACGTCATCCGACACAGGTGGTGCTGGTGTCGGAGCCTGACCAGGCTGGGCGGTCGAGAGCCTCTGTCGTTGGCCCCGCACCGTCTCACGGAAGATCCTCGTACGCTGACGCCGATTGGTATGCGCCTCCTCCCCCGACGCGGACGCTAGCGTAGGTGCACACGTATGCATACAAGCGAACGATGCCACATCCTTTGTCCAGTCAAACTGATTTCTGAGAAATCTTTGGACCAATGATTGGAAGCCGTACCTAGCAATGTGATGGCGACCATAGCGCAGGCGCCTCTGAGTATACACAGTCCAATCCTCACTCGACTTCTTGCGAAGACCATCTATGATCGCCAGCAGTTGACCCCCCCACGCATATAACTTCTGAATAGTACCCTTATCCGCCGTCATACCTTCACATGCATACAACACAATGGGCTGCACCCGTGCAATGTAACGCATATAGCGGTCACGCATAGGTAACTGTCTACAGCGATAGAACTGCACACCACACATCCACGCACGCCTGGCACGCTGTAAATGACAGAGTAGGTCCCGATGCCCACTCCAGTCATCAAAGAGTTCCGCTCCCAGAGCCGACATCTGGCGAAGACGTGGCAGGACCAACTCCTCACCATACTCAGGGACCCACACACGAAGCTCGGCATCAGAACAGCGAGGCCAGCCTCCGCACAAGAGGTATCCAAGCGATGAGGGTTTCCACCGCAGGCCCGCCTGAGCCAACGGCACCGTGAGCATAGACATCATCTCCCGAAGTTCGTCCAGGGACCGTGCACACACGTACAAATTGTCCGCCCACAGAGCATGTGTAATCCTCCTCCTACCTCCACTCAAGGGGGTCTCCACTTCATAACCATAGTCGTTCTCCTCCCACTGCCGTACCACCTTCTCCCATAGATACACAGAAACCGCCTTGAACAAGAAGGGGCTCTCCACTCCTCCCGCGCGGATACTCCTATCCCAAGACACCCAATCCGTCCACCGCACACCTTCAAAGGACATCTGACACACGTTCTCATGCATGGGCTCCAAGAGGGCAAATATGAGCTCCGAGGGGAACCCCAATGATACAAGACTGTTATACGCCAACGTCAACGTCACATGGTCGAAGCACTGTAGTACGTCTGCACTCCCAAGATATAAGGATTCCCCTTTGCCCCAGAGACACGCGTGCTGTGAGAGCCTCTTGAGTACCGCCGTAGTTTCATGTGGTTTCCTACCTGCCGCAAAGCCGAACAAGCACGTATGAGGTCGAAGCTTCGTCAACTCTTCCTCCGCAAGTATAGTGAGACACAGGCTGTACCATTTGGACATAAGAGGTATGAGGCATATTTGCCCAGTGTCTTTGAGTTGGGTCATTTGGGGGCTCCTCGGGATCAGAGTGACAAGGAATTTTCTCCAGCACTGCGGCGTGAGATTCTCCCGACAGGCCAGGCGCTGAAAGAAGTCACGTACACGGCGCACACACGCCCAAGGAAACAACTTGAGCATTTCGAGCGACACGTCATCGTATGACGCTGATCCCCCCCTCTTGAGTCGCGCACGAGCTGGCAACACCAAGGACATGCGAATGTCTAGTGTCCGATGCGAGGCCGCTGCGGCACACCTCGCCGTCTCCAACGTCTGTGCACTCGCCCTGCGAGCCTCCTCGCATTGAATAGTGGCACATGCAAACCGTCCGATCTCCGCCTCCCACTCCTCCAAGTCCTCAGATCTATGAATACCTCCGTCCTCCTGAACCACCTCCAGTACCTGATTGCGTGTACGTTTACTCCGTCCTTCCCTGGTAAATTGAAACCTGACCAATTCAGCCTGGCACCTTCTCTTCGCAGGTCGGTACCGCCGTCGTAACTGTTTGCAGTCCTCCCACCTCCTCTCCCTCCTGAGCTGTTTCATGTCCTCCTCCATCCTCCACAACTCCCCGGGCTTCTTGGGACGTTGGACCTGTCGTCCCTGTGCATGGGGTGTGAGACTGGCCGCCGACACAATCGCCGTATTGATGAATCCGCCTTCACAAGTGGGTGATCCCACAGCCTGAACGCTCTGTGTCGTCACATCCTCCACATCCTCCCACTCCTCCATGTCCTCCATCATAGTCTCAGTACTGTCCGTGCTGTTACCCTCCTCCTCCACCACGGTCCTAAGCTGGCGCGCCACACGAGGATGGGAACGGCTGACCAGCCCCCAGCCCTCCTCGGGCGTCGTAGCAGCAGACCTGACAGGAATTGTCCCGCATGCGGTGAAAGCAATCTCCGCCTCCCGAGCGTAAGCCTGAGGATCCTCGGGAGCCCAGTGGACCAGATTGGAGGCCCTCGTCGCCTTCGGCTTCTGCCTGCGTACACCCGTCAGAGCACATGGTAATGTGGCATGTAACAGAGCATGATCCGATACCGCTGTCACTGCCGTCGCCCCCAGTGGTTGGATGAATTTAACCCCACCTCCGACTGTGCACCGGGTAACCCAATATAGTCCGAGACACTGGAGGCCCCAAGACCCGACGGGATCCAAGTAGGCCTCCTGGGTCCAAATGTGTTGGCCATCACAATCCTCCACCTCCCACAGAACTGAAGAAGCGCCTCCTTCATTGCCTCCCTCCTCCTCCAACGCACACGTGATGCCCCACCCGAGTAGATCAGAGTTGATTCCAGCAAACCCTCCCCCGTAAGTTGTAGACCGTTACAGCTCGTATCTGGCGACAGTTCCACGTTGGCATCCGTGAGCAACACCACCTTCTGGGGTCTCCTAGGGTACCTGTGGAAATACTTCTCCAGAGCCTCATTCATTTTATATAATGTTCTGAAACTGCCCATTCGTAATGTCATCACTCTTCAACGCCACATCCTCAGCATTGGGCAAATAGCATGATACAACCGTGCCCGTCGTAAATCCTATGGCAACGCAACCTTTCCCCTTGAACGTAGCAAGGCCGTGCTTCCGCCAATTATCCTTATACAGGATGGCAACCTTGCGGGAACTATCAAAAATCGTGCGAATAGCACCTTCACCCGAACCTGACAGCTCAGAACGATGATCCCAAAGATTTTGACACTCTTGTACCCCCAGGAGTGTCACATCCGCCCTTTTCATCGCACTAAGTATTGTGTGGATAGTAAGTTGTCCTCTCCGCCGTAGGTTCCACGAGCCTAGACGGACCTCACGTCGTCACGGCGCTGATAGTCGCGCCTTGAGGCCTGCAATGTCCAAATTCGGCTCATATGATTTAATCTCGCCCCGAATCGTCCATCCCTCCTGCGCATGTGGCCCTGGCTGAAATACCATGACAATCTGACCTGCATTCTGCGCCTCACTGGATGCACGCACCCACACATATGTTTTCCCCAGGCCACTGCCCAGCTCTGAGCGTATGATCGTTCCGTTCCTGCACACCTGAGCCCGCACAGCATGACACTTGCCTGAAGCTTGGACATGTACAGTCTTCCATGGGGCGACCTCCACAGACACACGAATATTGGCCGCATCGGGCCCCCGGAGTCTATTGATATCATCACTCGCCAGGGCCAGATTAGATAACAGTGGCCGTCTAAGCGCCCACAACTTCTGTCCTGGAGTACCTTTCTTGAAGTAGATTCTCAAACGCCCATGTCCGAAGTACTCCCTGCCCGAGTTTGCGTTCGTCGTCGCCTCCTCGTCGATACAACTGCACCACTCTCCAGACTGAATGATGCGTTGTTTAATTGAGTTGAGCAGGGTCGTCAGAAAACCCTGGGCCATCATCTGACGGGACCTCAACCCATGGTTGCTCCAATCAGTAACCCACCCCTTGCACTCAACAAAACTTGGCTCCCACTGGAAGTTGAAACGCCCTGGAGCTGTGCCTGACCCCTGGTTTGAAGCCGCTGGCGCTCTAGTGGACGTCTCTGATGCCGTCCCGTCGCTGCCAACGATACGACGCAGAAACTTAGTCTCCAGATCTGCTGGCCTACGTGAGAGAGCCTGCATATCCTGATTGAAAGATTTTTGGGCGGCATCCACCTTACTGTCAACTGCTGCAATTGCCGTTTTGACCGTCTCAATTTTCCCATCCACAGCTGTGAGAACGGCCGCCGTCACACTCTGCGTTTGTTGTGCCATCATTCTCTGAAGCTCACTCAACAGATTTGCTGATCCCGACTGCTCCTCCTCCTCCCTCATCCGTTTACGTTCAGTCTCAGCCTCTGCCATCGCCACATCACTCGACCCCGCCATTGCAACTGATGGTGGGTATCCGAAATCACTCGACTCGACACTCGGAGGCAGCCTCCCACTTTCCCACGAAGGGCTGGGTTGTGTATCCCACGCCGTGAGGGACGTGTACACTGAACAGGCAATGAAACGTGTACTCTGACAATCAATGGATACGAACTCCGACAAACAGTGGACGTGTACTCCGACAGTCAATGAAGTGTACTCCGACAATCAAATGAGTATGTACTCCCACAATCAATGAATGCGTACTCCGACAATCAATGAAGCGTGTACTGCAACAGTCAATTAAGTGCGTACTCCAACAATCAATGAAAGAATACAGTGCGCAGCCACTCAATGGAAATGTACTCCGACAGTAAATTAATATGCACTCCGACCACAATGAATGCAGACTCCGACAATCAATGATGTGTACTCCAACAATCAATGAACGTGCAGTCCGTCAATCAATGAAGCGTGTACTCTGACAATCAATGAATCGTGTACTCAGACAATCAATGAATCCGCTCGCCGACAATCAATGAGCACGTACGATACACAGGCCGTGTACGGTAATCAGAACCAAACAACGCAGCACGGCACAATGCCGCTCGAGACGAGAGCCCCAAACGGGAGCCCCCAGCCGCCAGACCCCTGAGGAGGGAGGCAACCAGGTTTTTTGCGTCTTTTGCGTCTTTGCTGGGACCGTCTTGGCCACTAAGGCCAGGTCCAACAAAGTATCAGGCGAAACAGAGCCTCTTATTAATCACGCAAGCAGTCAGCTCTTATACCACACAGCGAAGCTGAAGGAATAAAGAGAATCACATGCCGCAATGACACAATCAAACGCAAAGCACACAAAGACAAACGAATGAGTTAGTGAACAGCGAAGCTGCTGGAATAAACGAGAACACAGATAAAGAAGAAACAATGTGTGACTTATCACTGCGAATGATCAAAGAAGGTCTGCACTACCTGTGGGAGCACATCGCATATGCGCTCCGCCGCTGATAGTTCCGTATCTGCAACAGTGGCGCTTGGTGGCAGACACCAAGCCGCAAGATACACATCCTTGAACATGATGTCGGTCCGCGAGAAGATATATTTGTTTCGCAGACCAATATGTATCCACACACCACAGGCACTTCCGCGGCTACAAACGCCCCCATCAAAGCCGGCTTTGATAAGGCAAGGAGTATAACACTGAGATTCAAAATCGCTGAGCTAAACGAAATCGGCGTACACGTGGCCCTGACGGGCCTGATGGGTCAGTAAGTCAGCTCTCTGGTTCCATTCCCGAAAAGAATGAGAGAAGAAGTCACGGCCAGCCTCTGGAGGCCTCACCGAGTATGTTTCCTGCATCTCGTCCAACTTATTAATCAGAGTATCCACCCTTTTCTGAGCGACCTGAGCTAATACTTTCCATTTCCCGCAGAGCCAGTTAATGACAAGCAGTGAGTCCCCCTGGATATCTAGTGGTATCCCATCCGTATCGAGGTCCCACTGTGTACAACGCATGTTATGCAACGTAATACGTTTGCTGAGACGATCCCTATATGCTGGTGTATCCTCCCGATCCTGACCAATATGAACCCCTCCATCCGCATCCAAGTTCAAGAACACAGGCACCCCTGAGGACGCCAAACCTTTGCACTTCTTTTGGAAATACTTCAACATAGTACTAGAACAAACATTTGCAGCGAAATCCATGAAATCTTCAAATCTTCCAGCAAAGAACTCCCACCAGGGTAAACCATAAAACGATTCCAATGAATAGTACCACGGACGAAGTCCTACACTCTCCTGTCCCCCCCGATGTCGTTTCATTGAGCTGGCCTCCTTCCAATTCCCCCAACATCTGAGAGCCTCGCTTGAATCTGTCCTCATTCTATCCCACAGTCGGCCAAACGCCAGGCACGAGAAACGAGAGTCTCTCCAAGCTCTTGTCGAGTTTGCCTCCAGCGCCTCCCGATCTGTGATCAACCTATGGGCAAAATCAGGAATGTCAATTGCCCACATCCAGTGCACTCTGAGAAACTTCTGCACAATACCCGCATAGTGTGCATCATGAAACTTTTGTCTCGCACCTTCATACCTCCTCGTATTCCATTCCTGATAACTTTCCCCTTCCCCCCGTAGACAACGAGACATTACAGCCAGGCACTTACCCTCAAAGATATGAAGGGCACTCAATGAACTAGAGTCGACCGTACATCCTTCCGCCGCGTAGAGTACAATACTCTGAACCCTCTGTGCATACCTCTCATATTTATCTTTCAACGGGATGGCCGTGGAGCGGAAGGAGGTCGCCTGCCCCCAGAAGGCCCTGCGAGCAGAGTCAATACTAGCGCCCAATTCTGGATGTTCATTCACATGTAGTTCAGAACAAATATGAGCCCCAAGCACCTCCATCTCCGTCGCCCTTCTAAACCGATACACCCCCGACTCCTCCGACCCCATCGAGAGAACAAGATCAGCAGTGCGTAGTATTTCCCCTTCCGCATCTCGCGGGGGATCAACCCCGAACACCATGTACAATAGACTGGACTCTTTCCATTTCACGCCATAGTCATGTAACTGTGTAGTTAGACCGTATAACATGCGCGTGAGTTCCTCCCGACTCCGAGCCAGTACATAACAGTTGTCCGCCCACAGGAAGTGATTAATAATCGAAACACAGCTAGTCGAGCCAGTCGCAAAATCAATACGATAACCTAGTCCTAGTACGTCCCATTCTCGAATCGTGGAGCCCCACATAGCAGCAACAATAAGGTTGAAAGCCAACGGGCCCCCAGGCCCTCCCGTCCGAATACATTTGTCCCACCTTACCTCCACCACCACAATCCCATCATAATAGACAGTGCCTACAAATTCGCACAAGGGGTTAAGTAGAGCATACTGTAGGTATAGGGGCGCACTCGCATGATCCAACCCGCGCCTGACATTGGCCACCGTGCAGTGATCGAACGCCTGGAGGACATCAGCGTTCGCCAAGTGTGCCGTTTCCCCTTTTCCCCATTGAGCAGCATGTTGACCTATGTGTTCGATGCTAGCCGTGATTTCGTGTGTACGACGATGTTCCTGGAAACCATACAACACAATATGACGAAACACTCGGTTTCTTTCAATATGGCCCTCAACCAGGAGAACAATACAGGAACTGAACCATCTCGAAACAGCATTCTGCATACACAACAAACGACCGTCTTTTAACTTAGTAATCCCTGGAGTTTTTGGCATAAAAGAGACGAGAATCTCACGCCACGACTGAGGATACGGAATCGTGAGCTTGATGATTTTATCGAACAACTTCTGGATCGCTCTGAGAGCACACCACGGCAAGCTCCTTAGAATATCGCACGGTATCCCGTCTGGCCCAGTAGCCCTCTGGGTCTTCAGCCGCGCACGTGCTCTGAGAAGCAGCGCCATACTAATTCCCACAACTGATGTGGATCGTACTTCATGTACAGCCCTCATCCTGATCTCCTCCATCATACTGTTGGTGCAATTGCGTACCTCCTCGGACGACACCTTGAAACGAACGAACTTGTCGAGCTCCTCCTTCCATTCCTCTCGGTCCTCCGTCTCCCTCCCATCCACCACTAAATGTTTGATAGTATATCTGACCTTACGCTTTGTTGGGGGGCATCTGCACATAATCATATCACGACGATAACTTCTGCGTAGACGGCCGGCCTCATTCTTTAACCTCCTCAACCTCTCCACATCCTCCTTCGGACACATCTTAACCTCCTCCTCGGCTCTTGTGAGCTGCACCGGCCTGGACGGCTCTCTCGGTCTTCTCGCACCCGTGGTGGAGTAGTCCACCGTCGGTGATAAGTACGCCTCCAGCATAGTACTCTGCAGACACTGTGGACAGGTCACAGACGGACACCTTGAACGAGCGAAGGCAGCACCGCCTAGATTCAAATCCACATGCTGTCGAGCCTGATGCTCATCAGCCCAAGTCGAACACTTGTATCCGACCAGGGACGGCCTAGACTTCTGACCAGGCTGGGGGTCAGGGCGACGAACAATCACATTCCCAGGGTCAGTGAAACTCGCCGTGATGATTGCGTGATCGGATAATCTACTGAACTGCTTCTTCCCACCCCTCTTGAAACACCACTTCACCTCCAGATCCGAGAACTCCCAACGATGAGGGACCAGTAGGTAATCCAGGACCCTCTTCGAAGTCAGAAACTTGTTCTCCCCCCACGACTCCCAGGTATGCCTCCTAGTACTGAAAGTGTTGGCGGCCTTCAGTCCATGTGATTCCATGAACTCTAAGAGCAGCTCCTTCAGCCTCCTCCTCCGACTCCTCCTCTCAATCTGCTGTGTACCGTCTCCTCCTCTCTCCCACCTTCTGTCCGTACGAGTACCCTCCTCTCCAGTAGCCTCATACTCCTCCCCATTATACGTAAACTTGCATCCAGGCGGAATCTCCACATTTGCATCGAGCAGAACACAAAAGCTGGCCTGAGGAAACTTAGTGCGGAGAACATTACGAGCACGACTGATCTGCTCATAGACCTCTGCACTATCTCTACACAATCCTCCACATGAGGGCCTGGCAAATACGCGGACACAAAAATAAGTGGTGACTTCTCTGACCCAAAGACGCCGATAACGAACCTCGTGAAACAAGTAAAGAACATGCGGACGGCAGCCGCCCAAGATCTATCGAAGATGAGAGCTGCCTTGCTACACGAACTAGTTTTGATGCGCCACCCCAAGCGTTCAAATTCACCATGCACAAGGTATCGAGTTTCCTGACATGCAAAGAGCCCACCACATGCCCTCATATGATGGAGAATCTCAGCACATCTAAAATAAGCCTCACCTGCTTTGTTCAGGTTCCAGCTCGCCAAACGTATGCCTCGGACGAGGCGCCGCAAACGTCACTGCCTACGATTCACTTCCTGAAGTACATCATTCATGGGGACCGTCAGCGCAGGATAAATAGAAACAATACGAGCCCATGCATCAGCATGAAGAACCCAAGCCCCTGTGGTGTTCGTATACGTCGCAAAACAAACGGGTCGGAGATTCGGAACAGCTTGAGTCCAAATCTGACTCCTCGGTGGCCCCACCTCCCCACGGATCTCGATTTGAACATGAGCCGATGTCATACTTCGCCAAGTCCCACAGAAACGAGCAACCGCTTTTACATGATCACGCTTCCAGGGTGCACACTCCACTAACGTACAAATCTTTCTGGGATCGATGGGCGCGTCCATATCTTGAATGAGAACGTCGGCATTTGGATATGTATAACCTGGGGGCGGGGCAATACGATCGGCTGGTTCCTTACAGACCATATCCATCCATGCCTTTATTATCCAAAGAGTGTCCCGTGGTGCCCCTTCTTTGAAACGGACCTTCACACTTCCGTACATATATCTTCCTCCGTTTAATCGTTCAGTTTTATCTTTGTCGTAAGCATTCCTTTCCTCCCCCTGAAGTGTTCCAATCATATTCGATATTAGCTGTGACGCATCCGCCCAGGGTATCATTTGATTTCCCCGATTTACTTGATTCGACCAATCTGTAACCCACCCTTTAAGTTCGAGATAAGTTGGTGTGAACTGGCTCGATCGCCCTTGTTGCACGTGAGGGACCGAACCTACACCTCCACCAGAGAAGCCACCAGGGCCCACACTAGTCGAAACCGAAGCTGCAGGAGATCCAGCCAAAATTTGCTTAACCTGTTTCTCCAGAGATATATGTCCGTGCATCTGATTTGTCCATGCGCTCCGTATGTAACTTGAGTGTGTCATCAACTCTTTTGATGTCAGTCTTCGTCGATTGAACAACATGGATGAGATCCTCATGGGCATCCTCCGTTTTCCAAACATGCTTCATCATCATCTGTTTGAAAGGATCCTTCTCCTGCGCTAACATCACTTTCCTCTCTTCCTCAAACTCTGGGCCACGTGCACGTTTAGATCGAATCTCACCATCCCCCGTCATCGCGGCATCCGCCGCTGCAGCAACATGAGTCATATTCTCAAGAATATTACCGTTCAATCCGTATTTATCTAACCAGCTCTTATCGTCCTCACGTTGACGTTTGTTTGATGCTGCCTCCAGTGCCTGCAAGTCTTTCTGATCCCACGGTTGGTATTCCTCAAGGTAATCGAAGTTGACCCTATCGTCCTGGTAATCCTCTGTGGGGATGTCCAGATTCTTTTGACGACGAAACCACTCCTCAGCACTTTCACCCCAATGCTCGAGTCCGATCTCTCTCCTCAAGGCCAGCTGAGCCTCAGGACTGTCGTACGACGTTGTGTCAACAACGATCCAGCACACAAGAAACTTCCACTCGTTCAATAAGAGATAATATATGCAGACAGACAATAGACAGCAGTGCAGCACACCAGAAAGTATCTCAATACCACGAAGAACAATTCAGCATACAATACACGAGATGTAGTGTAAGCAGACAAAAACCTCGAGGGAAGCCAGGCTGGCCAGGCTCACACCCCGAGGCGAAGGCTCGCTAGAACGTCTGGAGGTTTGTTTGTTTGTTTGGACTCGCGTTCCCAGCTGAGTGCAGCTGGGCGAGGACCGGTCCCGCAGAAGCACACGGGCAGCGCTGAGCAGCGCTTCGGCTGCCGACAATTCACATTCTGTGACTGTAGCTCCTTCGAGGAGCCACGCGGCCTCGGCCACATCCCTCCAAACGAGGGGCACGGCACTAGAAACAGCAAACTCATGCCCAGCAGGGAAGGGGCCCACGGTTCTCGCGGAAGCGATGCCTATCTCACTGGGATTGCACTGAGTATTGATTAAGCCGATCTGAAGCCAGAAACCACATCCTGATCCTTGCTGGTCAACCCCGCCATCAAAGCCTCCCCTGATAGCGAACGGTAAGAGATAAGTTTCGAATGGATATAGATAACAATGAGTTCTGTAGAATGTGCGGCCACATCTGGCCTCATGCGTCAATTCATCCGCTCGTGTATTGTCCTCCCTGAATTCATGTCTCCATATCTCACGTCCCAAGGCAGCAGGCCTCAGATTGAAACACGCAGCGAGCTCAAAGGTACAATCAATCATGGCAGCTGTCCTCTTGCAGTAGCCACGATTCTCACATCTCCATTTCCCCTGTAGCCAGGAGCAGATAAGTAATGAGTCACCCTTGAACTCAGCAGCAAAACCCTCTGAGGATATATCCCACACAGTCGCACGTTCCTGGATCATAGCATAACGTATTGCAAGCTTGGCGGACTCTTTGGGGTCGTACTTGGGGTGCAGAGGGTTGGTCGCGATGTCGACCGCCTCAGTATCGGCCTTCTCTCGAGCCTCAGGGGAGCCTCGAGGTCCATTAGGAAAGCCCTTCCAAGACACCACAAAGTAATCATAGACCTTAGTTGTGTTGTATTGTGTAAGGAGTTGCTTCCATACCTCCAAGAACTGAACCCAATCGCCCCGCACAGACTCCCACCATTTTTCCCCAAAGAACTGAATGTAGGGGAACTGCCAAGACCGACCGCCCACAGACACAGGGCCTCCACGAAGCCGCTTACCCGAACTAGATAAGGCCCTGTTGCCGTGTCGTCGTAGAACCTCTGTTATTGTGTCGCGAGACGTGACCCATCCAACATGATTCATCATAAGCGCACGTCGGGAGTCTCGAAAGGCCCTCCTCCCCTTTGAGACGGCAAGTGGCTCGTCTCTGAGAGTGTGGGCAGCTCCCTCTCCAGAGGGCATCGGCTGTGAGCGGGCAATGGAACAGGCGACCTGCGAGCAAAGATCCTCCAGCCGCCTCTCCATATCCGTAATCCTCCCCTCCACCTCCATCACAGTCGCTGCAGGTACATCCTCCCCCCCTCTATCCGCAAAGCGAACACGTTTAGCACGTTGAGTCGTTGATCCCTCCACCTCACCCTCCGTCCTTGCCGTCCTGTCCTCCTCCAAAGATAGTAAATATTGCCTCGTGGAGCGCATCATGCCCCAGCTCTTCCAACACAGCATCTGCACAGCCGACGGGAAACCCCCATCGCAGAAGATTGTCCTGACTCGTGTCAGTGCAGCTGGCCGCCATACCTCCCACCCCACATCTCCTGGCTTCCTCCTCCCTGACATTCTCAGAAGACACATACCCTCGAACGCGTGGATAACCCTCACACACTCACTGTCAATCGTGATGGCCTCTGCTGCATATAAAAGACGGCTCTGCACAGTCGATTGATATCGACGAAACTTCTTCACCAGAGGCAGCGCCCTGCACGTAAAATACTGCACCTGCGCAAAGAATGCCCTTCGGGCCTGCTGGACGCGCTCCTGCACATCCGTGTGGATAGAAGTGAAACTTCTGGGAATCTGATACCCCAGCACATTCAAACTCTCAACATGCTTGAAAGGTACAATCCGCGAGCCAATCTGAACCGTGACCGTATCAGTGTACTGAGTACCACACACCATCATCTCTAGACTCTCCTCCTTCCACTCCATCCCCCAATCCCTGAGAGCAGTAGTGAAGGCAGCGGCCGCTACCTGCGCCTCCGATGCTGACTTGGCGGCCAGAAAAATATTGTCAGCCCAGAGAGCATGATTCCAACGTGCATACCGACAATGATCATCATGGCATGGCATCTCGACTCCGACACCGCGCTGATCCAGGCGAGCAATCACATCACGCCACATAGCAATAGTGACAATAGTAAACGCGATAGGTGATTCGGTACCCCCAGTACGGAGCGACCTATCCCACTGCACATTGGGGATTGTCACTCCTTCAAACAGCACCGTGCATGAAGTAGATGAGAGAGGCTCCAATAACGCATACTGTAACCGTGCACTGATCCCAAGGGCCGTCATCGCTCTCGAGACTGTCGGCAACGTCACAGCATCGAACGCCCGCTTGATGTCACAGCTGAGGAGCCACGCCGTTTGATCTCGCCGGGACCCTCGTAGAGCTCTGCAGAGACCAAATCAGTTCCCAGATAGAAAGAGAAAAAAGTTCGTGAATATGCTTGAAAACTGGAGAAATGCGTTTTTCTGGTTTTAGACAACGTTGGTTCCCCCTAGTCTTTTAATCGAAATAATGCAAATAGAGCCCTGAGAACTGCACTATCGAACGCGCCATAATCGACTGCAGAGAATGAAGATCTGGATTCCCAAAACGTATTTCAAAACTGGCGCCGGCGGTGAACCGTCAACCTGGCCTGCGATGTCTGCGTTGGCCGATTCGAGCCCCCAAGGGAGCAGGCCAGGACACAGAGAATACTAACAGCGAAGCTGTACAGAGGCAGCGAAGCTGGAAGATTAAAGCGGCAAGATTAAGCAGCGAAGCTGTAAAAGAAGTGTGCAATCAGCGTATGTGTGCGCACAAATCAACAACTCCCGACAATAAACTCTCAGATGCAGCAAGCTCCGCCTGGGTGACAGTACAATGGGAGGGGAGCATGAAAGCACGCTTGGCAACACCGAGCTGCCAACGCTTGGGAGGAAGGCCAGGGGGAAGGGAAGCAGGGGATAGATTAGCAGAGATGAAAATGTCAATCACCCATCCGCACGATGTGCCTAACTCACATCTGCCACCATCAAAAGAGCCTCTCACCGCGTGTACACTATATTGACCCGAGCGAATAGATGAAAGTGTATCGAGATCCCACCGCACGTCAGATGTAGTATGCCCTTCTCTGGCCACATGTGTCTCGTGGTCCGCCTCTTTGTTCCCCTCCCGATAGACCCATTTCCAGATATCACGGCCCGCTTCAGGACTGTAGATCTGGAACTGCTTACACACGGAATACACAATATTTTTCATGGCAGCAATTGTTTGGCTGTACCTTTCATTCAAGCATCTGTTTTTGCCCGTCAGCCAACGTGTTACACACTGGCTATCTCCCCTCATTCTTAAGGCCAGATATCCAGGGTTGATCCTCCAATTAGTCTCATCCTGGTACAGAGTGGCAATCCTTTTAGAAGCACGATCCTGTTCACGATCCTTTTAGAAGCACAATCCTTTTAGAAGCACGATCCTTTTAGAAGCACGATCCTGTTCACGATCCTGGTTTTTTGGTTTTCGCACCGTTCGTCCAGCAGGGTCAGCTGGCGGCGAGGATCTGTCGTGCCAAATGCACAACAGCGCTTGAGAGCGCCTCAGCAGCACTGAGCTCGGCGTCGGTTATCGTAGCACCTTCCTCAAGGCACCACGCGGCTTCGTACACGTCCCTCCAAACGAGGGGAGTATTGGAGGGCACAGAATAAGGAGAGGAGGAAGGAAGAGGGGAATAAGGAGTACTCTTATTACAATCGTAATCGAGATTCAAAAGCCCGATCTGAAGCCAGAACCCGCATCCCGTCCCTTTGCTGCACACTCCCCCGTCGAAGGCACCACGACAGGCGATAGGTTGAAGGTAGCTTTCAAAATTGAATATGTATTCATACTCATTGTAGAAGCAATGGCCCTCGCGGGCCAGGTGTGTAAGCTCGTCAGCCCGTGTGTTATCCTCCCTATATTCATGTTTGTACAGATCTCCCCCCAGCCCTGAACATCTATTTCCCAACTCATGTGCGGTTCGTTCCATAACGTCAATACAATGATCAATACGGCGTTGATATTGTTTGTTGTGACACCGCCATCGTCCCGTCAACCATGAGTGTACTAACATGCTGTCCCCGTTCATTTCAACTGCAAACCCAGGGCTGATGATGTCCCAAACGGTTTGTCTTTCATTGATCGTAGCCAAACGCTTGGCCATCTTCACGGCCTCTTTTTCACTTTGTGCAAGCCCATCCTGTCCAATCCCCTCTGGCGGCGTACTCTGGATAGCGATCCCTTTCCAATTCTGAACAAGATACTCAAAGATCTTTGTTTTGTTATATGTGCATAATATATTCTGCCACATGTCGAGGAAAGCTCTGTATGATGGAACCACAACCTGCCACCACATAGTGCCGTATAAAAATATATATGGATACTGCCAGCTCCTCTGACCCACACTCTCTGGTCCACTGCGCATTCTCTTGCCCGATGATGCCTGCGTGCGGTTTGCATGCAAACGAAGACATTCACTCAAAGTATCCCTGCGCGTAGTCCATTCAACATTATACATCAGAAGGCCCCTGCGAGAATCAACATACGCACGATTATCCTGAGATTGGGCCATACTACAAGCAGTAGGCGGGGGGACGGAAGGCTCAGAAGCAAGCACAGAGGTCGCCGTCTGACTCCCCGATATTGTACCACCAAATCCTAGCCTCAATCCTGAGAGCCTGCGTCTTTTGAGATTCTGTCTGTTGATGTCCGTTCGCTGAGTGTTGGTATGTTGAGCCAAGTTTTGAGAGATAACCTCCAGTCTATGTGCCAAAGAATCGGCATCTTGTGCAATATGTGTCATATTCTGCTCCAAAGGTTGTGATGATGGCCCCTCAAATCGGACTCTTTTCTGTGAAGGCTCGCCCACGTCATCTGCCCTCGGTGTCGCGACGTCCGCGGCAGGAGTACACCGTGCACGTGGGTCAGCAAGAATAAAATTGCGAACACTCAGCATCATCGTCCAGCTCTTCCATGCAATCATCTGCACGGCCGAAGGGAAGCACCCGCTGGCAAAGTGTGAGCGTACCTTGTGGGGCATCTGGGGTCTCCAGACACCCCATGTGACGTCGGACGGCTTGCGTCGGCACCACATACGTAACAAGCACATGCCTTCAAAAACATGAATAGCACGGACAGCCTCGGCATCTAGCGTGATGACTTCCCCTGCAAACAGTAGCCTCGATTGAACCTGATACTGATATCGTCGATATTTGTGCTTCAGCGGTACAGCCCTGCATCCAAAATATGCTATCTGAGCAAAGAACGCGCCACGTGCACATTTGAGACGATGCTGAAGATCTCCATGGCCCTCATGAAAGCTGCTGGAGACTACACTGCCTAAGATATTGAGTGACTCAACCTGCTTGAACGGTACCTGCTGGTCCCCCACCTGTGCCCAAATTGGTGTCCTGTCTGGAGTGCCACAACGGAGGACCTGCAAAGACGACGCCTTCCAACTCATCCCCCAGTCATTTAGGGCAGCAGTGAATACATTGACGATGTCCTGGATCTCCGTCGAGCCCCCCCCCCCCCAAGATAAAGACTATCAGCCCAGAGTGCATGATTGTAGATATGATAGGTGATGGGGTCATGGGGTTGGGGATCTCATAACCTATCTTGCGGGCGTCAAGGGAGGCAACTACGCTGGCCCACATGGCCACTGTCACGATGTTGAAGGCAAGCGGACTCTCTGTTCCCCCCGTCCTCAAGCTTTTATCCCAAGACACACCACGAAGCTCGATACCCTCGAAGACGATCGTGCAATTCGTTTCGACGAGCGGCTCGAGCAAAGCGTACTGCAGGCGTGCTGGGATCTCAAGCTTATCCATCGCCCGTGCAAGCGTGCTCAGAGTCACATTGTCGAATGCTCGTGCAATATCCGCCGATGCAATCCACGCGCTCTGGTCCTTGCCCCAGATGGATGCGTGCTGCGCGATACCCTTGAGAGCAGCAGCGATTTCCCAAGTGCGCCTACCTCCTGCGAAGCCGTACAACCCGAGTTTACCTTTCCAAAGGGCAATCCTCTCCTCGATCAACAGCGTCACTGATGTGAGGTACCATTTCCCCAGGGTGTTGGACACAATGAGATTACGAGTATCCTCAAGAGAGCTCATCTCCGACATCTTTGGCATCAAATTCAAATACACATCACACCAAGAGCTGGGGGTACGTCTTGCCCCTGAGAAACTATCCTGAAATACTGCAATGATTCTGCGAACACAGCGCCACGGCAATGCTTTCAACAGTTCAATACTGACACCATCAGGCCCGCAGGCCTTGCCACTACGAAGATGTGCGCGTGCACGATAAACAATAGATGGCGTGAGTGTGAGAGCCTCTGCGTGGCTATGGAGAGCAGCGCGAGCACGAAGATTGCGTACAAGTAATATGTTACGTTCACGCTCCGTGCTACATGTCATAGTACGTGCCGCATGTGCCTTGACCTCCTCCTACCACGCCTCCCTGTCATCCGTCACGATACCCTCCACCTTCAGCTTGCGCACTCTCGTCCTCCTCCCTCTCCTCGTCGGTCCCACCGAGAACTCAGCTTTCTGTCGATTGTATTCGGCCTGTAGGGGGCGAAGCTGTCGTCTAACCTCGCGACGTGCCTGAGGGCCCCCCCTGAGCTCACGAACTTGTTTCTCAAGAAGGGCCTGCTGCGGGGTCCTCGTCGGGGGCGGCCTACGATACCGCGGGGCACATAGAAGGGGGAGAGCATGATCCCTGATGGTTTGGGCGAACTCCTCGGGGCGCTTGTGGGGAAACTGCACGTCAGTCATCACTCTGTACATGTCCTCCTCCCGATGTGTCTCGAACTGCCTGTGCGCACTGTGATGTCTAGGTGCTGGTCGGTACCGAGAGGGGGGTCTGGATTCAACATCTATTTCCACGCAGAGCAATGCATGGTCACTGAAGCGGGCACCTGGTGCTTCGTACAGCATGTCCACTTTCAGATCTACAACGGAATCGTGCCAGCACGTTGGCACCATGACGTAGTCTAGTACTCGCTGAACTCTTGGCCCAACTCGTTTGCCGAGAGGTTCAAATGTGGGCCTTCTCTGAGTTCCGAGCGCGTTGACTGCACAAAGCCGCATTGTCTGCATGAACCCCTCCATCTCCTCCCTCAGATGATCTTCCCTCCACCTTCTCTGCTCATGATCCCCCTTCACTCCGTACCCTCTGTGCATGGCAATGGACAAAGCTTCGCCTGTGTGGATGCCGAACCTGGTGTTCCGTCCAGGCGTGAGCTCCACATTTGCATCACATGCTAGCACGAGCTTGTATCCCGACCCGTGTTTAGAGGTGAAGCCTGTGAAAGCATTTCTAATATTGAGTGGCATCTCAGATTGGACCTCCAACGCATCCTCACGATCTGCATGTGGAAAAAACGCCGACACTAAGAAAACACACGGACGAGCAAGTACAACAATAGAAACCCGATTGTACTGGAAGCTAGCTTTGATGTTGTGCCTTTGCGGCCCCCTGATGACCACTCCAGTAAGCATGCAAGTTGAGAGATACGATTCCCATCCCAATGTTCTAAAAGACTCTGAATTATGTGCGAGATGTTGGCACTCCTGAAGACATACGATATTGACCCCAAGTGTAGTTAGCAATCGCATGCAACTGAATCCCCTATCCTGGCTCTTTCCAAGTTTATTGATGTTCAAAGTCCCAAGCTGCACTAGTAGGGAGCCAGGCGACCTACCCTTGGAACCCTTTGAGCCCCGTCAACGGTTGAGTGCCGTTGTGAAATCCTCGTACGTGCACGAGATGTTGGTATTGTGTCTGATCGCACCGTCCCACGTTTCACGATGAACAGTCCAGGTCCCTGTGGAGATCCTGAATACGGCAACCTCCACCGGTCGGCGTGAAGGGCCCGAGGGCTTGGACCAGATGGAGCGGACCCCCTGGCCCGACCCCATCTCTGCCTTGATGTCCATGGTGGGGTTGATTCCAATCATTTCACGCCACGTACCGTAGAAGCGTCCGCATGCCGCGATATGATCCTTCTTCCAGGGGGGAGCCTCTAGTCTGACCTTGACCGTAGCAGGCGCCGTGGCCAGGTTGACAAACACGCTGGCTCTCGGCGGTGGGGTGCGGGCTAACTGCGGGGCCGTACGCTCCGCATCAGGTGTAAATGCATCCTCCAGAATCTGCTTAATTTCCCAAAAGACTGAGTCCTCTGTGCCCGCAACAAACTTCAGTTTAACAGATCTCATCATGATGCGATTGCCATTCAACCGCAGGGTTCCCAGATCATCGAACTTAGCACTGATTTCTTGGGGAAGTGTGGCCTTCACATTGACAATGAGTTGAGTGGCATCGCTGTCACGCATCATCGATTGAGATCTCTGAAGTGTCGTGCCTTTCCAGTTGGTCCAACCAGTGAGCTCCACGAAGCTGCGATTCCAGTGGAGCCTTTGAGCACCACCAGGCCGCAAGGAGGCCCCTGCAGTGGTTGAAACACTGGCGTTGCTTGTCGGATTGGAGCGCAACGATTGGAACTGCCGTTCTAACTCCGTCATCCGCGTATCTGTCTTCTGCTGCTGATTGGAAATGCGGTTGATCTCTGATCTCATCACTCGTGTTTCTTCACGTGTGACTGCCTGCCCTGCAATCACTTCATTGTGCATATTCTGAAACCAGGGGGGAGCCTCGCTGGCGGTCAACAGGCTCTGTGTTCTTGCTTTATCAAGTGCCTGTCGTGCCGCCTGCAGTGCGTCCTCGTCCTGTGTTCCCTGATCCCCCCGATGACCGACCGACCTCTCGAATTCCGTTTCCTGTCCATTCATTGCTACGTTTGCTGGTCCATCTGGCGCAGCTGTCGCAGCCATCTCAGTTGCCATGATTGTGTCTGAGTCAGAAAGAATGCTGGGAGGCAGCCTCCCACTCACCCACGAGGGGCTCCTCTGAGTATCTGATGCCGTTTTGCCAAGAAATGAATGTTTGTGTACTCGGACAATCAGGACAGAATATGTGTTCGCCGACAATCTGCTCAATGACAAGATGCGCGGGTGTGTTCTCCGACAATCTGGACAGACAATGTGTTCTCCGACAATCTGAACAAAGAACAATGACAATGACAAACAATGTGTTCTCGAACGCTCTGAATAGTCTGAACAGATGTACGATAATCTGGACAATCACTGTGTCCTCCGACAATACAGACTGAAGACGCAATGTGCACTCTGGTAATGAATGAAAGTGTACGGTACTCAGGCAAAACCAACACTGAGGTACCGTGTACAGTAAGGGGAAACAAAAGCCGCCTCTCTGCACGATGCAGCTCGAAACGAGGGGAACCCCAGCGGTGAGGCCAGGCTGGGCAGGAGGTAAGCTCTGCCCAACCTGGTCACCGCCGGGAACCTCGTAGAGCTCCCTGCACGCGTAAGAGTGCTCACGAAGCAGGGAGCGTCTGAGTATTTCTAGAAAAACGTCAAATTGACATTTTTTGGTGTCAACATCAAGTCGGTTCCTGGAAATGAACCAACACTAAAACTGGCTCTATAGAGCTGAGCTGCTCAGGGAACAAAGTTTATATGCCAATGCTCGGCGTAAAAGTCTGCTTTCTCAAAATGAATTGTCAAATATCTTTCAAATTCTAGCAAAACCCACCCAAAGTTGTCACATTGACACTTCTGATCGGGTCGGCCAACTAGCTCCACCCCGCGCCGGAATTCCTCTAGCTCAGAGATGCCGAAGAGCTCTACGAGGTATATCTCACAATCTTCGAACTTGGTAGCGTCCAAAACCCGGAGAGCGAAGAGACACTCGGGGACGGGGAATCTTTCCCGTGGATCTCTGGGGGGATCTCCTGAAGCGCTTCTGAAGCGCTGCCAGGCACGCTTCCATGCGTGCCTGCACGCGTGCAGGCACGCGTGGACGCGTGCCGGAAACGCTCCGGGACCCGCTGCCGGGTCAAACGAGTCGCTGCGGGGATTCTGGAGCGGCGAAGATGGGCTGCTGGCAGGCACCACCACCGTCCGGCTTCTAATCTAAAACCCTCTAGCTCTCAGAGAGCTAACGCGCCGGATGATATTGGATCGGTTTACGTGCGCACCAGCACTGCAGCTCTTCTGAATCTTCAGTTAAATACAGAAAACCGATAGAACTCGTCAAATGACTCGAAGGATACAAATAGTTTGGCGGGCCCACCTCGAGTATGAGACCGAGTTCAGACCTCTAGATGCAACAGACGAAAGCGCCTGAGGATTCCGAATAGTTTTCTAAGTATGAGCTATGTAGCTTACCGGAATCTCGAGTTAAGTACCGAAAACCGTCAACACGTGTCCGAATGACTCGGAACACAGTCGGTTCCAGCAAGTGTTTTGATAGTAATACTGCAGCTACGGACCTGAGAAATTCACTGGCAGACAAAAGGAAAGAAGAATAAGAGGGAAAAAAAGGAAGAAGAAGAAAAAAAAAAAAAAAAAAAAAAAAAAAAAAAAAAAAACGACCCCAAGTTACCACATTGTCTCTTAAGGTCGGGTCTGCCAACTAGCTCCACCCTGCGCCCGAACTGGGATCCGGCGGTAAACCGTCAACCAGGTAACCGCCAGGAGCCTCGTAGAGCTCTGTTCTCGCGCGGCGCTGATCGGAGCACAGCTTTCTCAAGCGTGAAGACAAAGGCTCGAAAAACACCTTTTTCATTTTGCATCTTCGCTTCGTGGACCTAGCTCGAGTACCAGACTCTGTTCAGACCTCTCGACGCAAGAAAAGAACGCGCCGGATGATACTGGATTGGTTTATACGCACCAGCTCTGTAGCTCTCCTGAATCTTCAGTTAAGTACAGGAAACCGAGAGGACTTGTCAAAATGACTCGAAGGATACAAATAGTTGTCCAGACCTAGCTCGAGTATGAGACCGAGTTCAGACCTCTGGATGCAACACACGAACGCGCCTGGTGATTCCGAATAAGTTTCTAAGTATGAACTCTGTAGCTCTCCTAAATCTCGAGTTAAGTACAGAAAACTAACAACGCGTGAGAAAGACTCAAAACACAGTCGGTTCCAGCAAGTGTTTTTAATAGTAATATTGCAGCTACGGACCTGAGAATTTCACTGGCAGACGCAGCATAACCCACTAAACGTGAGAGAAATACCAGTTCTTAAAACGAACTTCCGAATTTTGCACAAAGATTAGAAAAACCGACCCCAAGTCATCACATTGTCTCTTAAGGTCGGGTCGGTCAACTGGGATCCGGCGGTAGACCGTCAACCAGGTAACCGCCGGGAGCCTCGTAGAGTTCTGTTCGCGCGGCGCTGCTCGGAGCACACGAACAAACCTTTCTCAAGCGTGAAGACAAAAGCTCGAAAAACACGTTTTGTATGTTCCATCTTTTTCGTCGACCTAGGTCGAGTACCAGACGAAGTTCAGGCCTCTCGGCGCAAGACAAGAACGCGCCGGATGATACTGGATTGTTTTATATGCGTACCAGCTCTGTAGCTCTCCTAAACCTTCAGCTAAGTACAGGAAACCGAGAGGACTTGTCAAAATGACTCGAAGGATACACATGGTTTTGCGGACCTAGCTCGAGTATAAGACCGAGCTCAGACCTCTAGATGCAACACACGAACGCGCCTGGTGATTCCAAATAGGTTTCTAAGTATGAGCTCTGTAGCTCTCCTGAATCTCGAGCTAAGTACCGAAAACTGTGAACGCGTGTCAAGATCACTCGGAACACAGCCGTTTCCAGCAAGTGTTTTGATAGTAATATTGCAGCTACGGACCTGAGAATTTAACTGGCAGGCGCGGCATAACCCACTACACGTGAGAAAAATACCACTTCTTAAAACAAACTTTCAAAATTGTGATCCGGCGGTAAGCCGTCAACCAGGTAACCGCCGGGAGCCTCCTAGAGCCCTGTTCTCGCGTGGCGCTGCTCGGAGCACACGAAAAAAGCTTTCTCGAGCGTGAAGAAAAAAAGTTCGAAACATACGTTTTTTTCATTTTGCATATTCGCTTCGTGGGCCTAGCTCGAGTACCAGACCGAGTGCAGACCTCTCGATGCGAGAAAAGAACGCGCGGGGTGATACTGGATCGGTTTATTTGCGTACCAGCTCTGTAGCTCTTCTGAACCTTCAGTTAAGTACAGGAAACCGAGAGGACTTGTCAAATGACTCGAAGGATACAAATAGTTTTGCGGACCTAGCTCTAGTATAAGACCGAGTTCAGACCTCTAGATGCAACACACGAACGCGCCTGATGATTCCGAATAGATTTCTAAGCATGAGCTCTGTAGCTCTCCAAAATCTCGAGTGAAGTACAGAAAACCGTCAACGCGTGTCAGGACGACGCAGAAGTCGGTTCCCTCAAGTGTTTTGATAATAATATTGCATCTACGGACCCGACAGTTTTACTGGCAGACGCGGCATAACCCACTACACGTGGGAAAAATACCAGTTCTTAAAACAAACTTTCAAATTTTGCACAAAGATTGAAAAACCGACCCCAAGTTATCACAGTGTCTGTTAAGGTCGGGTCGGCCAACTAGCTCCACCCTGCGCCCGAAATCCTCTTAGCTTAAAACGAACTTTCAAAAATTGCACAAAGATTCAAAACTGACCCCAAGTTATCACATTGTCTCTTAAGGTCGGGTCGGCCAACTAGCTCCACCCTGCGCCCGAATTCCTCTTAGCTCATCTTGCCGAAGAGCTCTACGAGGTACTGGGAGCCGGCGGTAAACCGTCAACCAGGTTCTGCGTGTTCTGCGCTGGCCGATTCGAGCTCCCTAAAGAGCAGGCCACTACACAGAGAACCTAAACAGCGAAGCTGTACAAGGGCAGCGAAGCTGATAGATTAAAGCGGGAAGATCCTGCAGCGAAGCTGTAAAAGAAATGTGATATCCACATATATGTGTGCACAAATCAACAACTCCCGACAATAAACTCTGAGATGCAGCAAGTTCCGCCTGGGTGATTGTACAATGGGAAGGGAGCATAAACGCCCGCTTGGCTACACCGAGCTGCCAACGATTAGAGGGGAGGCCAGGGGGGGGGGAGGAAGAAGGCAAATTAAGAGAGATAAAAATGTCAATCACCCAGCCACAAGATGTGCCTAACTCATATCTGCCACCATCAAAAGAGCCTCTCACCGCGTGCACACTATGTTGATTCGAACGAATAGAAGAAAGTGTATTGAGGTCCCACCGCACATCTGAAGTAGTCTGCCCTTCTCTGGCCACATGCGTCTCATGGTCCGCCTCAGCGTTCCCCTCCCGATAAACCCATTTCCAAATATCACGGCCCGCTTCAGGACTATAGATCTGGAACTGCTTACACACGGCGTACAATTTATTTTGCATATCGGCGATGGTTTTACTATGTATCTCATGCATACATCTGTTTCTACCCGTCAGCCAACGTGTTATACACTGACTATCTCCCCTAATCTCTAGAGCCAGCCACCCAGGGTTCATCCTCCAGTTGGTTTCGTCCTGGAAAAGCGCAGCTAACCGTTTAGCAAGACGGTCACTTTCACGTTGCAGTTCGGCCTCTGTTTTAGTCTCCTCCTCCTCCTTCCAATGGGTACCCGAAGTAGCATCTTTTATCAGGCAGAATCCCAATATCTTGGATAGATCAAGCTTCTGCAGCGCGTCCACTAAGAAGGTATTCCAACCTAGCTCCGTCCAACACATACTCTGATTCCAATGAGGCCCCTGAGAGACTTCGAACACCGTAAACCAAGGCTGGAGACTCTGCGTAACTTTGTGCGAACGCCGACGAGAAAACCCACGACCACGGGCGCCCAAAGCAAGAACCATGGCATCACGATGATCAGTGTACTCCCCTGACGCATGCATCATACACAGCGCGCTCTGCATAGACGGCGTGGCCCAAACCTTCGTGAAATCCACGCGTGCACGCTTACGAGGTGGATCCGAAGACGGCTGCGAAACAGGCTGGGGCGGGTCTTCACGACGCGGGCGAACATTACGACGCGTATCTGTGATTTGCTGGCGACGGTTGCGCACAGGAGCAGGGGTAGGAGGCACAGGTGAGTCACACCGAACATGAGGCAACTCAGGCTCACGCGATAGAATCCCTTGGCTGAGATCGTCACAAGCAGGCTGAGCAAGATGACCAAAAGCCGTACACACAACATGTTTAGCGAACAACCACTGCCGATACAAAGTAAGCTGCACAAGTGAAGGCCTGGAAGAGTTGAGCATCAACATGCGTGCGTGCCTGATCCGTGAACTCCAATATGCAGCCCACGTCTCATTCACCCTCTTACGACGACGACACATAGCCGAGAGAAACTTCCCTTCCTCCACGTGAATCAACGTCAAACTATTCGCATCACATGTGGTGCCCTCGACGCCGTAAAGGAAGCAAGAGCGAACGCGTGCATCATACCGTGCAAGCTTGCGGCCCATTGGAATAACAGCACTAGTGTAGAAATCCGCATCAATCCAAAAGCTCTGGCGTGCTTTCTTCAGTCGGTGAAGTATATCTGCATGATCTGAGAACTCTACGTCCAACAAGGTGCCCAAAACGATTGTCTGAGTAACCTGCGGAATGGTAAAAGAGATCGGCTCAGAGAAGTGCGTGCCTTCCTGTGGTCTGACGACCTCACCGCGAGCCAAGCCCGTGGGATTGGAAGACTTCACGACGCCCGGAAGCAAGCTAGAAGGCAACCAGCTTACCGCCGGGAGCCTCGTAGAGCTGTTCCCCTTGCGCGGCGCTGCTCGGAACACATGGAAAGAGCTTAATCAAGCATTAGATGTTGATATAAATTAAAAGCTCGAGAAGTGTTGTTTCTGGGTTCTACGCAATGTCGGTTCCTCCTAGTCTTTTGAAAAAATATAATGCAGCTAGAGCACTAAGAATTGCACCATCGAACGCGCCATAATTCACTGCAGAGCATAAAAATCTGGATTTCCAAAACGAATTTCAAAATCTCTCACAATCTCCGAAAAAAACGACCCCAGGTTACCACTTGAAAGCGTCCAAAACCCGGATATCAAAGAGGCACTCACATGAACGAGCACACGCACATGAGCACGCACGCACGGGCACACACATACATCACGAGGACACAAACGCACGCCAGCATGCTCAGCACACACGCACACACACACACGCACACACACACACACATCCACGCGCAGAGGTCAAAACACACGCGTGTCCACGCATGTTTACTTTCCATGGCGGCCCTCTGGAGAAGCTGAAAGCTTCCCTTGGAACCCCTGGGTACTCTGGAAAGCTGTTCTGGAGAGCTCTGGGGGGTCTCGGAAACGCTTCTGAAGCGCTGCAAGCGACGCTTCCACGCATGCCTGCACGCGTGCAGGCACTCGTGGATGCGCCCCTGAAGCGCGCCCGGACCCGCTGCCGGCTCCGGCAACCTTCTCCGGGGATCGTGGAGCGGCGGAGGTGGGCGTGTCTCCCCCACCACCCACCTCCGGCTTCTTCTCTGAAACCCTCAGCTCTCCAAGGAGCTATCCGGGAACAAACGTGCACACGCACATGAGCACTGGGCGCCGGCGGTCAACCGTCAACCTTTCTTACCGCCGGGGGACTCGTAGAGCTTCCTGACCATATATTATGTCGAAGAATTAGCAGAGAACGAATAGTTTTTCAGCCCGAGCTGATAGCAGACTGATCTCAGGCGTCTAGTGATATCCCATTGCTGTGCTGAACAGTTCTATAGCTCATCTGCAGCGTATAGAAAATACCAGAAGGGAGAACTTCACGCCTCATGATGTCTTTCTGATTTTTCGGCCGCTCGAGTTCAGCTAAGAAATTAACCATCATTTGGAAGAAAATATCGGTCGAATATGAGTAATTTTGTGAATCTAGCTCGGGTAGCAGACCGAGTTCAGACCACTCGATGCAACAGACGAACGCTCCTGATGCTTCTGGATCGGTTTCTGTGCGCACCAGCTCTGTAGCTCTCCTACAGCCCAAGTTCAATACAGAAAATGGACAACATCTGTCAAGACGACTCGAAGAATACGATTAGTTTTGCAGACCTAGCCCCAGTAGCAAGCCCAGTTCGGAGCTCTAGATGCAACAGACGAACGCGCATGAAAATTCCGGATCATTTTCTGCGCGTATCAGCTCTGTAGCTGTCCTACAGCCCGAGTTACGTGCGAAAACCGACAGCACGTCTCAAGATGACTCGAACGATACGAATAGCTTCGCTGACCTAGCTCGATTAGCAGACCGATTTCAGACCTCTGGATGCAACAGACCAACGCGCCTGAGTATGCTGCATCGTTTTCTGTGTGTATCAGCTCTGTAGCTCCCCTAGAGCTCGAGTTAAGTACAGAAAACCGACAGTCCCTGTCGAGATGATTCGAGGGATACGAATAGTTTGCGTACCTAGCTCAGCAGACCGAGTTCAGACCTCTGCATGCGACAGACGAACGCGCCGAATGTCTCCAAATCGGTTTCTGTGATTACCAGCCCTGTAGCCACCCTACAGCCCGAGTGAAGTACAGAAAACCGACAGCACCTTTCAAGATGACTCGAACAATACGAGTAGTTTCGCGAACCTAGCTCGAGCAGCAGACCGCGTTCAGACCTCTGGAAACAACAGACAAACGCGCCTGATGATTCTAAATCGGTTTCAATTAATATCAGCTCTGTAGCTCTTGTATAGCTCGAGTTATGTTCAGAAAACCGCCACCGCGTGTCGAGATGACCCGAAACGGCCGATCCCGCCGCAGTGCTTTTTGGCAGTAATATCTACCCGATCGACCTGAGATTAAGATGGCGAGCGGGAATAACATCGAATATCACGAGAAAAAATTCTAGAGCTCAAACGAATTGTTGAATTTCGAGAACAAAATTTTCAACCGACCAAAAGTCAGCAAAAGGTCCGTCGAGATTTTTCTGGCCAACTAGCTCTCCGGCGCCCCGGAATTACTGGGCGCCGGCGGTAAACCGTTAACCTTTCTTACCGCCGGGGGGCTCGTAGAGCTCCCTGACCATATATTATGTCCAAAGAATAAGCAGAGAACGAATAGTTTTTCAGCCGGAGCGCTGATAGCAGACTGATCTCAGGCGTCTAGTGATATCCCATTGCTGTGCTGAACAGTTCTATAGCTCATCTGCAGCGTGTAGAAAATACCATTCGGGAGAAAATAGCGTCCAGATGACTCGAAAAATACAAATACTTTTGCGGACCTTGCCCGAGTAGCAGACCCAGTTCAGACCTCTAGATGCAACAGACGAACGAGCCTGATGATTCCGAATCAGTTTCTGTGCGTATGAGGTCTCTAGCTCTCCTACAGCCCGAGTTACGTGCGAAAACGGACAGCATCTCTCCAGATGATTCGAACGATACGAATAGCTTCGCGTACCTAGCTCGAGTAGTAGACCGAGTTCAGACCTCTGGATGCAACAGACGAACGCGCCTGATTATGTTGCATCGGTTTCTGTGCGTATCAGCTCTGTAGCTTCCCTAGAGCTCGAGTTAAGTACAGAAAACCGACAGTCTCTGTGGAGATGACTCGAGCAATACGATAGTTTTGCGGACCTAGCTTGAGTAGCAGACCGATTGCAGACCTCTGCATGCGACAGGCGAACGCGCCTGATGTCTCCGAATGGGTGTCTGTAAACACCAGCCCTGTAGCCACCCTACAGCCCGGATTAAGTACAGAAAACCGACAGCACCTCTCAAGATGACTCGAACAATACGAATAGTTTCGCGAACCTAGGTCGAGCAGCAGACCGAGTTCAGACCTCTGGATGCAAGATACGAACGCGCCTGAAGATTCTGAATCGGTTTCTGTAAGTATCAGTTCTGTAGCTGTCCTACAGCTCGAGTTAAATACAGAAAACCTTCAGCGTCCGTCAATATGACTCGAAACGGCCGATTCCGCCGCAACGCTTTTTGGCAGTAAAAGGTACCCGATCGAGCTGAGATTAAGACGGCGAGCGGGAATAAGATCGAATATGGTCAGAAAAAATACTAGAGCTCAAACGAATTGTTGAATTTCGAGAACAAAATTTTCAACCGACCAATAGTCAGCAAAAGGTCCGTCGAGATTTTTCTTGCCAGCTAGCTCTCCAGCGCCCCGGAATTACTCTTAAGCTTCCAGCAACTAGCTAAGGGAAGCTCTACGAGTTACTCCTAAGCTTCCAGCAACTGGCGCCGGCGGTAAACCGTCAACCTGGTCACCGCCGGGAACCTCGTAGAGCTCCTTGCACGCACTAGAGCGCTCAGAATCGAAACAGAGAGCTTCGGAGAAGATTTCCTTGAAATCTATAATTTTGAAATTTTCGATGTCCATACGAGGTCGATTCCTGGAAGTGAACCCATTGAAAAACTGGCGCCGGCGGTAAGCCGTCACCTGGTCTTTTGCGTCTTTTGCGAAGGCCGGTTCGAGCTCCCATGGGAGCAGGCCTAAACACAAAGTACCTAAACAGCGAAGCTGTACAGGAAGACAGCGAAGCTGCAAAGATTAAAGCAGAGGTGCATCAAACAGCGAGGCTGCACAGATATGCACAAGACTGCCCATACACAAGAATATAACACTAAAACAGTGAAACGCAGTAACCACTGGTTTATACAGCGACCACACGAGAAGCAGTGAGAGACCATACAGTAACCACTGGTTTATACAGCGATTACCGTCTCAACACCACTGAGAATGCACAAGAGATTAAAAGTCAGAATGCAGATAAGATCAAAGGCCTACTTTGAGGCACCACGTGACAAATCACGGAAAGTCACGTTCAAAGGTCAATGAGCACTCAAATCAAGGAAGCAACGAATGACCTACTTTGAGGGATCAAGCGAAGCTCTTATTCAACACACGCGCATGCACGACAACGCACACACGCATGAAGAAAGGCAACGCATGACAAATCAAGCGTGCAGGATCAATCACATGTGCATCCTCTGTGCCGTTTCCGATGCTTCTTGCCGCTCCGCGTCAATGCACTCCTGGAAGTAGAACTCTGAGGACCCTCTTGTTGCGAATCATCCTCCACGGAACTTTCAATTCCCAACTGGGCGCCGGCGGTAAACCGTCAACCTTTCTTACCGCCGGGGGACTCGTAGAGCTTCCTGACAGTATAAAATGTCGAAAAAAATTGCAGAGAACGAATAGTTTTTCAGCCCAAGCGATTTCAGACCTCTCGATGCAACAGCCGAACGCCCCCGATGCTTCTGGATTGTGTTCTGCACAAGCTCTGTAGCTCTCCTACAGTCCGAGTTACGCGCGTAAACCGAGAGCGCCTCTCAAGATGACTCGAACAATACAAATAGTTTGGTACACCTAGCTCGAGTATCAGACCGAGTTCAAACCTCTGAATCCGACAGGCGATGTCTCCCAATCGATTCCTGTGATTACCAGCCCTGCAGCCCCCCTACAGCCCGAGTTAAGTGCAGAAAACCAACAGCACCTCTCAGGATGACTCGAACAATACGAATAGTTTCGCAGACCTAGTTCAGGCAGCAGACCGAGTTCCGAGCTCTGGATTCAACAGGAAGACGCGCCTCATGTCTCCAAATCGATTTCTGTGACTACCAGCACTCTGTCCCCCCGACAGCCGAGTTAAGTACAGAAACCCGAAAGCACCTCTCAAGATGACTCGCAGAATACGAATAGTTCCGCGAATCTAGATCGGGCAGCAGACCGAGTTCAGAGCTCTGGATTCAACAGACAAACGTGACAGATGATTCTGAATCGTTTTCTGTAAGTATCAGCTCTGTAGCTGTCAGATAGCTAGAGATAAATACAGAAAACCGAGAGCGTCTGTCAAGATGACTCGAATAATACGAATAGGTTTTCGGACCTAGCTCGGCTAGCAGACCGAGTTCAGACCTCTGGATGCGACAGACGAACGCGACTGATCATTCTGAGTCCATAAGCTGTGCTTACCAGCTCTGTAGCTGTCCTGTATCTCGAGTTGAGTCCAATATACCGAGAGCGCGTGTCAAGATGACTCGAAACGGCCGATCCCGCCCGGGCGCTTTTTGGCAGTGAAAGATACCCGATCGAGCTGAGATCGAGACGGCAAGCGGGAATAAGATCGAATATCACGGAAACAAATACTAGAGCTCTAACGAATTGTTGAATTTCGAGAACAAAATTTGAAAGTCAGCAAAAGGTTCGTCGAGACTGAGCGCCGGCGGTAAACCGTCAACCTTTCTTACCGCCGGGGGACTCGTAGAGCTTCCTGACAATATATAATGTCGGAAAAAAATTGCAGAGAACGAATAGTTGTTCAGACCTTCCGATGCAACAGCCGAACGCCCCTGCTGTTGGATTGTCTTTTATACGCGCTCTTTAGCTCTCCTACAGCCCGAGTCACGTGCGCAAATCGACAGCAGCTCTCAAGATTACTCGAACAATACGAATAGTGTGGCAAGCCTAGCTCGAGTATCAGACCGAGAGCAGACCTCTAAATGCAATAGTGGGACGCGTCTGATGTAGCCGAATCGATTCCTCTGATAACCAGCCCTGAAGCCCCACTACAGCCCGAGTTAAATGCAGAAAACCGACAGCATCTCAGGATGAACCTAGTTCGAGCAGCACACCGAGTTCCGAGCTCTGGGTTCGACAGACGGACGCGCCTGAACTCTCCAAAGCGACTCCTGAGTTTACCAGAACTGTAGCCCCCCTACAGCCTGAGATAAGTACAGAAAACCGACAGCACATCTTAAGATGACTCGAACAATACAAATAGTTTCGCGATTCTAGATCGGGCAGCAAACCGAGTTCAGAGTTCTGGATTCAACAGACAACGCGACTGATGAGTCTGAATCGGTTTCTGTAAGTATCAGCTCTGTAGCTGACTGGCGCCGGCGGTAAACCGTCAACCTGGTCACCGCTGGAAACCTTGTAGAGCTCCTATGACGCGTAAGAGTGCTCAGCATTACAAGAGAGGCCTGCTAGAAGCATTTCAAAAGAGAAAACATTATTTTTTTCATGTCGACATAAAGTTGGTTCCGCCAAGTGTTTTGATAGTAAAAGTGCATCTAGAGAGCTCATATTAAGACGCAAAGGCCCTCATAGTCGTTTACAGGTGCGAAAAATCTGCTTTCTTGAAATACATGGTCACATATCTTTCAAATATTCGCAAAACCACCCAAAAGTTGCCACATTGTCCGCCTCGGCCTGATGGGCCAACTGGGCGCCGGCGGTAAACCGTCAACCTTTGTTACCGCCGGGGGACTCGTAGAGCTTCCTGGCAACATGTAATGTCGAGAAAAAATACAGAACAAACATTTTTTCCGCCCAAGCAATTTCAGACCTCTCGGATGCAACAGCCGAACGCCCCCGATGCTTCTGGATTCTCTTCTGTACGATCTCTGTAGCTCTCCTACAGCACGAGTTACGTAAATTGAGAGCATCTCTCAAGATGACTCGAACAATACGAATAGTTTGGCAAACCTAGCTCGAGTATCAGACCGAGTTCAGACCTCTGCATACGCGTCTGATGTCTCTCAATCGATTCCTGTGATTACCAGCCCTGCAGCCCCTCCTACAGGCCGAGCTAAGTGCAGGAAACCCACAGCAGCTCTCAGAATGGCTCGAACAATACGAATAGTTTCGCGGACCTAGTTGGGGCAGCAGACAGAATTCGGAGCTCTGGATTCGACAGACAGACGCGCCTGATGTCTCGAAATAGATTCCAGTGATTACAGCCATGCAGCCCCCCTGCAGCCCGAGTTAAGTGCAGAGAACGGATAGGTTCGCGATTCTAGATTGGACAGCAGACCGAGTTCAGAGCTCTGGATTCAACAGACAACGGTAACTGAAGATTCTGAATCAGATTCTCTACGTATCAGCTCTGTAGCTGCCCTGTAGCTCGAGTTAAGTACAAAAAACCGCGAGTGTCTGTCAAGATGACTCGAATACTATAGGTTTGCGGATCTAGCTCGGCTAGCAGACAAATTTCAGACTCTCGATTCAATAGGCAAACGCGCCTGATCATTCTGAGTCGATTAGCTGTGCTTATCAGCTCTGTAGCTGTCCTGAAGCTCGAGTAATCTTGAGAAAACCGACACCGCGTATTAAGATCACTCGAAATGACCGATCCCGCCGGGACGCTTTTAGTAGTAAAAGGTACCCGATCGAGCTTAGATCAAGATGGCGAGCGGAAATAAGATCCAATATCACGGGAAAAAATACTAGAGCTCAAACGAATTGTTCAATTTCGAGAACTTGGTAGCGTCCAAATCTTGAGAAAACCGACAGCGCGTATCAACATGACTCGAAACAGCCAATCCCACCGGGACGCTTTTTGGCAGTAAAGGTTTGTTCAATTTCGAGAACTTGGTAGAGTCTAAATCTTAAGAAAACCGACAGCGCGTATCAACATGACTCGAACAGCCAATCCCACCGGAACGCTTTTTGGCAGTAAAAGGTACCCGATCGAGCTGAAATAAATATGGCGAGCGGTAATAAGATGAAATATCACGGAAAAAATTCTAGAGATCAAACGGATGGTTGAATTTCGAGAACAAAACTGGAAGCCGGCGGTAAACCGTCAACCAGGTTACCGCCGGGAGCCTCGTAGAGCTCTTTTCTGCACGACGCTGCTTAGAACAGATGGGGGAAGCTTTCTAACGCTTGAGCTGGGGAACCGACAGCTCTCAGATCGCTCGTATCATACGAACAGTTTCGAGCATCTAGCTCGAGTGGCAGATCGAGTTCAGACTTCTCGATCAAACAGACAAGCGCGCCTGATGATTCCGAATCGGTTTCTGTAAGTAGCAGCTCTATACCTCTCCTAAATCTTGAGAGGGACAACAACTGTCGACGCGTGTCAAGATGCGGGAAACGGCCGACGGTTCCCTCAAGTCTTTCGATAGTAATATTGTAGCTGAACCTGAGAATTTCACTGGCAGACGCGGCACCACACAAACTCCTCTCAGCTCATCTTGCCGAAAAGCTCTACGAGGTACTTGGTAGCGTCCATTTTGGTTGGGGTGTTGGGGTCGGCTACACAGGGCGCGTGCGCCCTAGCCGTGCAGAGTCCCTAGGGTCCCTCACGCCCTCTCAACCTCTTTGGGGTTGGAGGCCCGAGGATCTCAGAGATAATCTGCCGAACACCTTGGAGCAGGCGTTCACAAGCTGTGAGCTCGCTATCTGTAACAGCGGCCCCCAGAGGAAGTAAAGAAGCCTCCTGGAAAACTCGTCGCCAGTGGTTGTCCCCAAATGAGACCTCCACATAGCAACCTAGAGCAGAACCTTCAACACTCACGCCACCGTCCCATCCTCCACGGATACGTTTGATACAATGTCTCTGTTGTCGTAAATATCTGAAGTCAATCCATCTTCCCGTCCTTCCCCCCCTCGCCTCCCAAGTCAACTCATCCGCAACACAATTGAACTCTCTGTAGATATGCTTCCACGGATCCGTCCCTACAGTGGCACACCTGATGTCGTAATCCTCCGCCAGTTGATTCATATCGTTTTGTAGACCGTGCACTCTCCTGCGGTACGAACGATCACGGCATTCCCAGATCCCTCGGGCCCAGTTCACCACACACATACTATCACCAGTCATTTCAACCAACAATGAGCTCTCCGAGCCCTCCTGCCAGACAGTTTCGTTGTTATATCCGTGGGCAATCCTACGGGCGAGCCTGTCGGAGTCCTCAGGGGAGTCCCACGTATCCACAGGGCAAGGAGCACAGGGCGGTTTCCTGAAGATGGGCTCCCATCGAGGCTGTATTTTTGTCATGCACGCAACTACATTCCACCAGTCCGTCGCATTCCACTTGATGCTGAACCAGCGTAAATTGCCACTCGCCGCCAGCATAAGACAATGCCAGCTGTCAGTGCTTGCATGCGCTCTCCCTCCCACTCTCCTCGTACCTTCCCTCCTCCTGGCTCCCGTGAACATGGATACAAGTGTGTCCCTCCGTAGTGACCATTCCCCCGCACAGTGTAACATGGCCTGCAGCGTCTGACGCCAGGCTCGTGCCCCACGCAAGTCCGTGGAGGCGAAGGCCCGATCATGAAACTGGGCCAGCTCCAACGCAAACTCGAAATTGGCTCGGACCACCTTCTCTAGGAGACTGCAGTGGCCAGCCTGCAAGAATAGCTCGTATGACTTCGGTGTGGTCCTGTCCCTGAACTCCTCCCACGTCTCCTCCTCCCTCTTGTGTAATCCTCGCATACCGTTGAGACACCTCCCCTCCCAGACCTTAATCCCCTCCAGCAGTCGTAGATTGTGCACGGCCAGCCTATACATCCGTGGTACACCACAGACTGCACACGAGCGGCATACCTGCGAAACTTCTCTTTGAGTGAGACCGATCTGGAGCGATAAAACTGGATGTCAGCAAAATAGGCCTTCCTCCCTTTCTCCAGTCGATGATACAAGCCGTGATATCCCTTGATTTCCGAGCTGAGCTTCACTCCTAGTACCTCCACCTCCTCCTTCCTCGGCATAACGACAGTCGAGCGCAAGTGCTCTGGGAGATCCTCATCTCCAGAAATCGCACAGATGGCTGGCGAGAGCGGGCACAGCAGCGGCGGATCGCCACCTGTGTACGTCTGGCCAAAAAGTACATACGCCAAAGAGTCCTCCTTCCAGTCCATCCCTGCCCGTCTGAGTGTTACCGTCATCATACCGATCATCTGTTGTAGCTGGAGCTGCGATGCAGCACAGAGCGTAACATTGTCCGCCCACAGGAAGTGGTGTACAAGAGCACCGTCCGTCCCCTCCCCTTCCAGTCGGACACCGTATCCTAAGGTATCCCAAGTCTGAATCACAGATCCCCAGATGGCCTCCAAGACAATATTGAAAAGTATGGGTCCCTCCTTACCTCCCGTTCGGACCGATTTGTTGTATCTCACCTCATCGCCGCACACGTTCTGGAACTCAAAGGTAGCAATGTTATCCAGCATGGGCTCCACAATGGCTCTGATGAGGCACACAGGGTACTTAAGGTACAGCATGGCCTTGATAATAGTGTGCAGTGTGACATTATCGAAAGCTTTGTGTATGTCCAAGACTCCCACGTGCATAGACTCCGCCTTCCCCCACAAATTTGCATGTCTAGTGAGATGTGATAGTGGTGCCGTGACGTTAGTAACCTTCTGATCCTTCTCAAATCCGTATGTGCACAACCGTCGGTTCACAGGAAATGCATCAATAAACTGCAACACACATGCCATGTACCATTTACTCATCACACTGATCAGGCAAATCCCTCTGGTGTTGGAGAGTCGTGTAGCATCCCGCATCTTCGGCACAAGTTGGATACTGAGCTGCCTCCACGTCTCAGGGCTGGAGGCTCCCTGCTCGAAAATCCTCTGGAAAGCCCGCCGCGCAAACAAGAGGCTCCTCCACGGCAACTCACGAATGACCTCCGCAACGACTCCATCGCTGCCGGGCGCCGTGCCAGGCTTCAAAGACGCACGAGCCTGCATGAGCATGCCCATCGTGATGACTCTTCCCTCCACCCCACGGTCGTTTTGTCTGAGTTCCTGAAAGGCCTCCAGAGTCCGTTTTTCCTCCTCCGAGTTCGTGTAGGACGCCGTCGCATACCTAGTGATCTCCGTACTCCACCTAGTCCTGTCCATTGTCAGCACACCCTCACACTCCAGCTCCTTGAGGATACACCGTGAGGTCTTACTGGATCCCCTGTGGTCCTGCAGGAGTTGGTTCCTCCTATGCTGTCTCCTAAGGGTCTTCCTCCTACGCAGCAGTTGTTTACGAGTATTCCCAAGGGCCCCACGCCTGATGGCAGACTCCACCTCTATGAGCTCCCTGGGCCTCTGAATAGGTTTGCAGTTGGGGCGCCCCTTAGTGTGGTCCACAAGCTTTGCCGTCTCCAAGAGTACCCGTCCGACCTGCTGCAGGTCCGTCCCTACCGTGTCCGATGCAAGTCCCTCAATCGACACATCCGCAAGCACACGAAACATGTTCCTCGCCGTGTCATCCGTCGGCTGCCAGCCAACCATGGACACAGGGCGGGGTGGCAAAGCTGGGCGCCTGATCTCCGTCGTCTTGAGATTTACCCAGACCAGAGCGTGATCACTATAGGCACTGGCTTTTGCACGTATACCTGGCGTAGCTTTGATGGGTTCCACAAACTGGACCTGGCATCTCATTTCCTGGTGAGCTCTTGCCTCATCCGCGCACCAACGTGTAGGGATGAGTATATAGTCAAGCACACGCTGTACATGTGTGGAACAGTACGGTATGTGTGTGATACGTCGGTCTCCATATGTGTTCGCCGCACAGATCCCCCAAGTACTCATGAACCTCATAAGCATGTCCCTCCTCTCTGCATGGTAGTTCGCCTCCTCCCTCCTCCCGTCCACCTGCATAAGACCTCCTCCCGCCATTCCCAGCATATCTGGTTCAAGTTCCGTCTGAGCATCCATCCCCACCCATGGTATGACTCCAGCCTGTGTAGTTTGAAACATAGTAACACTGCACTTAGTAAGTACATCTAAATATTCCCCCAAGTGGTCCACATCACGCATCACACATGGTAGATACACTGATGTAACTAGAGCACCCCTGAATTCAACACACGCAAATCGTACCCCACTCCGTCGAGCAATCACATGTGGTGCCCAATCCCTGCACCATGCAACCGCCGCCTTGGAGCAGGAGCTATAGTGAATCTCCCATCCACATCTGTTAAAAGTATTTGCACTGGTATGCTCACACTCTTGCAGGCACACCATTTGAATTGACCTGGCTTCACATGCAGCGACAGGTTGGGTACTTGACCGTCGGATATTTTCTGCACATTCCAGGTTGCGACCACGGTCTCTGTCGCAGCCCTACCGCCCCGTCAATGATTCGGGCACCGTAGTGTCTGAAGAAACTGCACCTGATTAATATCGGGCTCCACGTGTGTCAAATTATCACCATAGAGGTTCCATCCTTTTGTCGGTCCCCATTCTGCAATCAAAGTCTTTTGTGTAGTATCATCAGCATTCGGCATATACCACATATATGTCATTGGCGGACCCGTCTCACCTCGAAGAATAGCCGTCGCATTTTTCTTGACATCAGAAAATAGTGCTTGAAAACGTCCTACCGCCCGAACATGTTCTATCTTCCATGGCTGGCATTCAACTTGAAATCGCACATTGTGAGGCAATGAAGTGAGTCCCCGCCTGTAGTCATTCTCCCACACACGTTTCGCTTCCCATAGGATATCAGAGGATGTACCTGGCTTGAAATAGATTCTACCCCTCGTGTACGGCCAATATCTACCAGTATTCTCCTGAACCGTCCGATCCAAGTCCAGTGCCACCCTCTGTGTAGCATCAATTTGTTTAGAGTCAATGAGACCATTCATCGCCGTCGTCAGTGCCTCCTGTGAAAGAGCCTCCCGCTGACGTATCTCACGGTTCCTCCATCCCTCCCTTGAAACCCACCCTTTGAACTCAACATAACGTGGATTCCAACCTGGATCGTGCCTGTCCGTACCCGCCTTCGTGGATCCACTTGCTACCGACAGCCCGTCCCCCTGCTTGAGCTTCTGAACTTCATTGGTGAGGTCCTGGATCGCCGATTCTGTTTTTGATACCCTGGAGTCCAGAGATGTTTTCAGACCGTCCATTTCCGTACGAATAGAGTTCCTGAACGATTGCATGTCTGCCGTCATAGTCTGTTGTCCCGTCATGATGGATCGAAACATCTGTTCAATGTCAAGGCCTGCTTCCTGGGCAACCTCATTCGCACCCAACGTTTGTCCCGCACCTCCTCCTTCTCCTTTCCCTGCTCCTTTGACATTACGAGCACGGACAGCTCTAGCAAACGCCCCACCCCCATCATCAATTGTCATGTCCTGGCCCACCGCATGCAAGCCTGGAGCACCTGAAACTGAAGAACCTGCTGGCATCGCTGGTGCAACACCTGAAACTGAAGAACCTGCAGCAGCCATCTTCCTTTTGTGGCTGCGTAAGATATTGAAATCGTAACCTTCACCCTGCACGAGTGGTTACGCAAGATATTGAAATCGTAACCTTCACCCTGCACAAACGGTACTGTTGGTGTGAGCGATGGCACACAAATAACAGCTCTCCTGTCACCTCGAGGTGTCCCGACCTGTCTAGCAAGATAGTCCCAGTCCGCGTGACTGAAGTCGGATCCCCAGCACTCCGTCGTTACCAGAGACAGGAAAAGAGACAATTGCAGCAGTAGCAATAACAATAACAAGTGCAGGCGGCCTAGCACACACAATAACAATAACAAGTGCAGCGGCCTAGCTGACCTCGATCTCGCTGAACCCGAAGAAGACGAAGAAGGCAGCGATGGCTGCCGCGCCGCCCGCGGCGACGCCCCCCCTCCCACACGCTAGACGCCTGTGGGATCCAGACGCCTTGATCCAGACGCTTTTTGGTAGACGCCTTGACCCACACGCTAGACGCCTTGATCCAGACGCCTGGATCCAGACGCCTTGATCTAGACGCCTTGATCCAGACGCCTTGATCCAGACGCCTCCGTCCATTTTGGTAGCGTCCAAAACCCGGAGAGCAAAGAAGACACGCATTGAACTGGGAGCCGGCGGTAAACCGTCAACCAGGTTACCGCCCCAAGCCTCGTAGAGCTCTTTCCTCGCACGCCGCTGCTTAGAACACGTCGCAGGAGCTTTTCTGATACGCGAGCTCGAGCTGAAAACTCAAAAAAAAAGTTTTTTAGTTCTTGCCGAACGACAGTTCCGCCAAGTGTTTTGATAGTAATAGTGCAGCTACGGACCTGAGAATTCATTGGCAGGCGCGACAAAACCCACTACAGGTGCGAAAAATACCAGATCTCCAAACGAATGTTCAAATCTCTCACAAAGTTCGTCCAATCGACCAAAGTTCGCACACTGGGCGCCGGCGGTAAACCGTCAACCTTTGTTACCGCCGGGGGACTCGTAGAGCTTCCTGACAACATATAATGTCGACAAAAATTACACAGAAAAAATGCTTTTCAGCTGAAGCAATTTCAGACCTCTGAGATGCAACATCCGAACGCCCCCGATGCTACTGGATTCTCTTCTGTACGAGCTCTGTGGCTCTCCTACGGCCCGAGGTACGCGCGTAAATCGACAGCACTCTCAAGATAACTCGAAGAATACGAATAGTTTGGCAAACCTACCTTGAGTGTCCGACCGAGTTCAGACCTCTGCATGCAACAGGCGCACGCGTCTGATGTCTCTGAATCAATTTCTGTGATTACGAGCCCTGCAGCCCCCCTACAGCCCGAGTTAAGTGCAGGAAACGGACAGCACCTTTCAGGATGACTCGAACAATACGAATAGTTTCGCGGATCTAGTTCGGGCAGCAGACAGAGCTCAGAGCTCTGGATTCGAAAGGCGGACGCGCCTGATGTCTCCGAATCGACCCCAGTGATTACCAGCCATGGAGCCCCCCTACAGCCCGAGTTAATTGCAGAGAACCGACAGCATCTCTCGAGATGACTCGAACAACACGAACAGTTTCACGATTCTAGATCGGGCATCAAAACGAGTTCAGAGCTCTGGACAACAGACAACGGCCACTGATGATTATTAATTAGATCCTGTCCGTATCAGCTCTGTAGCTGTCCTGTAGCTCGGGTTAAATACAGAAAACCGAGAGCGTCTGTAAAGATAACTCGAATAATACGAATAGCTTTGCGGACCTAGCTCGGCGAGCAGGCCGGGTTCAGACCTCTGGATGCAAAATACGAACGCGCCTGATGATTCTAAAGCGATTAGCTGTGCTTACCAGCTCTGTAGCTGTCCTGAAGCTCGAGTTATGTTCAGAAAACCGTCACCGTGTGACAAGATGACCCGAAACGGCCGATCCCGCCTGCCTGCTTTTTGCCAGTAATAAGTACCCGATCGAGCTGAGATCAAGCCGGCGAGCGGGAATAACATCAAATATCATGGGAAAAAATACTAAAGCTCAAACGAATAATTCAATTTTGAGAAAAAAAATTTTCAACCGACCAAAAGTCAGCAAAAAATGTAGATTTTTCTTGCCAACTAGCTCTCCAGCGCGCCGGAATTACTCTTAAGCTTCCAGCAATAACTTGCTAAGGGAAGCTCTACGAGCTACTAGCTCCCCCCCGCGCCGGAATTCCTCTAGCTCGTCGATGACGAAGAGCTCTACGAGGTACTTTCCTCGAGAGCGCTGGGGGGCTCCCCTGCAGCGCTGTCGAAGCGCTGCCAGGAACGGGCACACTGGCGCCGGCGGTGAACCGTCAAGCTGGTCACCGCCGGGAACCGCGTAGAGCTCCTAGCACGCGTAAGAGTGCGGAGCATCAAAAGAGAAGGCTTCTGAAAGCACTTCTTAGAACAGAGAAATCACCATTTTTTCATGTCGACATGAAGTTGGTTCCGCCAAGTGTTTTGATAGTAAAAGTGCATCTAGAGAGCTCATACTGGGCGCCGGCGGTAAACCGTCAACCTTTCTTACCGCAAGGGGGCCTCGTAGAGCTTCCTGACAGTATATAATGTGGAAAAAAATCCACATAACGAGTAGTTTTTCAGCCCAAGCGATTTCAGACCTCTCAAGATGACCCTGAGAAAAAAAGGAACAGTTTGGCAACCCAGCTCGAGTATGAAAGGAGTTCACCCCTCTGAATGCGACAGGCGGACGCGTCTGATGTCTGCGAATCGACTCCTGTGATTACCAGCCCTGCAGCCCCCCTACAGCCCGAGTTGAGTGCAGAAAACCGACAGCAGCTCTCAGAATGACTCGAATAATACAATAGTTTCGCGGACCTAGTTCGAGCAGCAGACCGAGTTCCGAGCTCTGGGTTCGACAGACGGAAGCGCCTGATGTCTCCAAATCGATTTCTCTAACCAGCAGCACTGTAGCCCTCCCCCAGCACGAGTTAAGTGCAGAAAACCGAGAGCACTTCTCAAGATGACTCGAACAATACGAATAGTTTCGCGGACCTAGCTCTGGCAGCAGGCCGAGTTCAGAGCTCTCGATTGCACAGACGAACGCGCCTGATGATTCCGAATCGATTTCTGTGACTATGAGCTCTGTAACTGCCCTACAGCTCGGGTTGAGTACAGAAAACCGAGAGCGTCTGTAAAGATAACTCGAATAATACGAATAGCTTTGCGGACCTAGCGCGGCGAGCAGGCCGAGTTCAGACCTCTGGATTCAACAGGCGAACGCGCCTAATCATTCTCAATTGATTAGCTGTGCTTACCAGTTGTGTAGCTGTCCTGAAGCTCGAGTTATCTTGAGAAAACCGACAGCGCGTGAGTTAAGATGACTCGAAACGGCCGATCCCGCCGGAGTGCTTTTTGGCAGTAAAAGGTACCCGCTCGAGCTGAAATCAAGATGACGAGCGGGAATGAGATCTAATATCACGGGAAAAATACTAGAGCTCTAACGAATTGTTGAATTTCGAGAACAACATTTTCAACCGACCAAAAGTCACCAAAAGGTCCGTCGAGATTTTCCTTGCCAACTAGCTCTCCAGCGCCCCGGAATTACTGGGCGCCGGCGGTAAACCGTCAACCTTGGTTACCGCCGGAAGACTCGTAGAGCTTCCTAGCTCGACTTAAGTTCAGAAAACCGGCAGCATCTACCAACATTCCAACTCATAGTGAACATTTTTTGACCTCTGAATGCGACAGACGGACGCGTCTGATGTCTGCGAATCGACAGCTGTCATTACCAGCCCTGCAGCCCCCCAAGAACCCGAGTGAAGTGCAGAAAACCGACAGCAGCTCTCAGGATGACTCGAACAATACAATAGTTTCGCAGACCTAATTCGGGCAGCAGACCGAGTTCCGAGCTTTGGATTCGACAGGCGGACGCGCCTGATGTCTTCGAATCGATTCATGTGACCACCAGCACTGTAGCCCCCCTCTGCGCGAGTTGAGTGAAGAAAACCGAGAGCACTTCTCAAGATTACTCGAATAGTTTCGCGATTCTAGATCGGGCAGCAGACCGAGTTCAGAGCTCTGGATTCGACAGACAAACGCAACTGATGATTCCGAATCAGTTTCTGTAAATATCAGCTCTGTAGCTGTCCTACAGCTCGAGTTGAGTACAGAAAACCGAGAGTTCCTGTCAAGATGACTCGAATAATACGAATAGGTTTGCGGACCTAGCTCGGCTAACAGACCGAGTTCAGACCTCTGGATTCAACAGGCGAACGCGCCAAATCATTCGACATCGATTAGTTCTGCTTACCAGCTCCGTAGCTGTCCTGAAGCTCGAGTTATCTTGAGAAAACCGACAGCGCGTGACACGATGACTCCAAACGGCCGATCCCGCCACAGTGCTTTTCGATAGTAATATTCACCCGATCGAGCTGAGATCAAGATGGCGAGCGGGAATAAGATCGAATATCACGGGAAAAAATACTAGAGCTCAAACGAATTGTTAAATTTCGAGAACAAAATTTTCAACCGACCAAAAAGTCAGCAAAAGTTCCGTCGAGATTTTTCTTGCCAACTAGCTCTCCAGCGCGCCGGAATTACTCTTAAGCTTCCAGCAACTAGCTTAGAGAAGCTCTACGAGTCACTCTGAAGCTTCCAGCAATAACTTGCTAAAGAAAGCTCTAGGAGTTATTGTCCGTCGGGGCCGGGGTGGCCAACTGGGCGCCGGCGGTAAACCGTCTACCTTTCTTACCGCCGGGGGACTCGTAGAGCTTCCTGACAATATAATGCCGAAAAAAAACACAGAAAAGATATTTCAGGCAGATGCGCCTGATGTCTCTGAATCGATTCCTGTGATTACCAGCCCTGCAGCCCCCCTACAGCCCGAGTTAAGTGCAGGAAAACGACAGCACCTCTCAGGATGACTCTAACAATACGAATAGTTTCGCGGACCTAATTCGGGCAGCAGACAGAGTTCGGAGATCAGGATTCAAAAGGCGGACGCGCCTGATGTCTCCGAATCGATTCCAATGATTACCAGCCATGCAGCCCCCCTAAAGCCTGAGTTAAGTGCAGAGAACCGACAGCATCTCTCAAGATGACTCGAACAATACGAATAGTTTTCTGATTCTAGATCGGGCAGCAAACCGAGTTCAGAGCTCTCGATTCAACAGACAACGGCCACTGATAATTCTGGATCAGATTCTGTACGTACCAGCTCTGTAGCTGTCCTGTAGCCCGAGTTATTAGAAAATCGAGAGCGTCTGTGAAAATGATTCGAATAATACGAATAGGTTTGCGGACCTAGCTCGGCTAGCAGACCGAGTCAGGCGAACGCGCCTGAAAATTTTGAACTGATTAGCTGTGCTTACCAGCTCTGTAGCTGTCCTGAAGCTCGAGTTATCTTGAGCAAACCGTAACCGCGTGACAAGATGACCCGAAACGGGCGATCCCGCCTGCCTGCTTTTTGGCAGTAAAAGGTACCCGATCGAGCTGAGATCGAGACGGCGAGCGGGAATGAGATCGAATATCACGGGAAAAACTACTAGAGCTCTAACGAATGTTCAAATTTCGATGAACAAAATTTTCAACCGACCAAAAGTCAGCAAAAGGTCAGTCGAGATTTTTCTTGCCAACTAGCTCTCCAGCGCGCCAAAATTACTGGCGCCGGCGGTGAACCGTCAAACTGTTCACCGCCGGGAACCTCGTAGAGCTCCTCTTACTGTTACAGAATCGACACAGAATCAAAAAATGGAGATTTTTCGAAAATCTTCAGATTCGATTTTTTCGATGTTCATATTCGCTCAGTTCCTGGAGTCAACTCATGCAAAAATGCATCGAGAGAGCTGAGCTGTTGTTAGAGAGAAGTTTATATGCCAATGCTCGGCGTAAAAATCTGCTTTCTCAAAATCAATGGTCAAATATCTTTCAATTTTTCGCAAACCCACCCAAAAGTTATCACACTGGGCGCCGGCGGTAAAACCGTCAACCTTTCTTACCGCCGGGGGGCTCGTAGAGCTTCCTGACAACATATAATGTCGAAACAAATTACACAGAAAAAAATATGTCTTGAGCCCAAGCAATTTCAGACCTATCGGATGCAACGCCCCCGATGCTTCTGGATTCTCTTCTGTACGAGCTCTGTAGCTCTCCTACAGCCCGAGTTACGTGCGTAAATCGGCAGCATCTCTCAAGATGACTCGAAAAGTACGAATAGTTTGACGGAGCTAGTTCGAGAATCAGACCGAGTTTAAACCTCTGCATGCGACAAGCGGACGCGTCTGAAGTCTCTGAATCGATTCCTGTGACTACCAGCGCTGCAACCCCCCTGCATCCTGAGTTAAGTGCAGGAAACCTACCTCTTAGGATGACTCGAACAATACAAATCGTTTCGCGGACCTAGTTCGGGCAGCAAAAATGAGTTCGAAACTCTGGATTCGAGAGCCGGACGCACCTGATGTCTCCGAATCGATTCGAGTGATCACCAGCCTTGCAGCCCCCCTACAGCCCGAGCTAAGTGCAGAAAACCGACAGCATCTCTCAAGACTCGAAGAATACGAATAGATTCGCGATTCTAGATCGAGCAGCAGACCGAGTTCAGAGCTCTCGATTCAATAGACAACAGCCACTGATAATTCTGCATCAGATTCTGTACGTATCAGCTCTGTAACTGCCATACAGCTCGAGTTAAGTACACAAAACCGAGAGTGTCCGCTACGATGACCCGAATAATATAAATAGGGTTGCGGACCTAGCTCGGCTAGCAGACCGAGTTCAGAGCTCTCAGTTCAACAGGCGAACACGCCTGATCATTCTGAATGGATTAGCTGTGCTTACCAGCTCTGTAGCTGTCCTCAAGCTCGATTTATCTTGAAAAAAGCGACAGCGCATATCAAGATGACTCGAAACGGCCGATCCCGCCGGAGTGCTTTTTGGCAGTAAAAGGTACCCAATCGAGCTGAGATCAAGATGGCGAGCGGGAATAAGATCGAATATCACGGGAAAGAATACTAGAGCTCAAACGAATTGTCACATATCAAGAACAAAATTTTCAATCGACCACTTGATAGCGTCCAAAACCCGGGGAGCGAAGAGAGCCTTTGGGGACGGGAAATCTTTCCTGGGCAGCTTCGGGAAGCTCTCTGCAGCTCTGCCGAAGCTTTCCCGGACACGTTTCCGGTTCACCGGAGTTGCTGCGAGGACTGTGGACCGCCGTGGAGGAGCTCCTGGCAGGCACCACCACCGTCCGGCTTCTAATCTTCAACCCTTTAGCTCTCAGCGAGCTCTCCGGGAAAAAGTCAGCAGAGGGTCCGTCAAGATTTTTCTTGCCAACTAGCTCTCCAGCGCTCCGGAATTACTCTTAAACTTCCAGCAATAGCTTGCTAAGGGAAGCTCTACGAGTTATTGTCTGCCTCGGCCGGCTGGGCCAACTAGCTCCATCCCGCGCCGGAATTCCTCTAGCTCATCAATGCCGGAGAGCTCTGCAAGGTACTCTTGAGCTTCCAGCAATAACTTGCTGAGGGAAGCTCTACGAGTTACTGGGCGCCAGCGGTAAACCGTCAACCTTGGTTACCGCCGGGTGACTCGTAGAGCTTCCTGACAACATATAATGTCGGAAAAAATTGCAGAGAACGAATAGTTTTTCAGCCCAACTCGAGTATCAGACCGAGTTCAGACGTCTGAATGCGACAGACGGACGCGTCTGATGTCTCCGAATCGATTCCTGTGATTACCCGCCCTGCAGCCTCCCTACAGCCCGAGTTAAGTGCAGAACGCCGACAGTAGCTCTCAAGATGACTGGAAGAATACGAACAGTTTCGTGATTCTGGATCGCGCAGCAGACCGAGTTCAGAGCTCTGGATTCGACAGACAAACGCGACTGATGATTCTGAATCGGTTTCTGTAACTATCAGCCCTGTAGCTGTCCTATAGCTCGAGTTAAGTACAGGAAACCGAGAGCGCCTATCAAGATGATTCGAATAATACGAATAGGTTTGCGGACCTGGCTCGGCTAGCAGACCGAGTTCAGACCTCTGGTTGGAACAGCCGAACGCGCCTGATGATTCTGAGTCGATGAGGCGTGCTTACCAGCTCTGTAGCTGTCCTATATCTCGAGTTAAGTTCAGAATACCGACAGTGCGAATCAAGATGACTTGAATAATACGAATAGGTTTGCGGACCTAGCTCGGCTAGCAAACCGAGTTCAGAGCTCTGGATTCAACAGGCGAACGCATCGAATCATTCTACATCGATTAGCTGTGCTTACCAGCTCTGTAGCTGTCCTACAGCTCGAGTTAAGTACAAAATACCGACAACGCGTATCGAAACGGCCGATCCCGCCAGTGTGCTTTTTGGCCTTCAAAGTTACCCGATCGAGCTGAGATCAAGATGAGGAGCGGGAATAAGATCGAATATCACGGGAAAAAATACTAGAGCACAAACGAATTGCTGAATTGAACAAAATTTTCAACCGACCAAAAGTTGTGAAAAGTTCAGTTCTTTTTTTTTCGAGCCAACTAGCTCTCCAGCGCTCCGGAATTACTCTTAAGCTTCCAGCAACTTGTAAGCGTCCAAAACCCGGATAGCGAGGCAAGGCGCGGAGCGCAGAGCGCTCCAAAGCGCCGCACGGCGACTGGGCGCCGGCGGTAAACCGTCAACCTTTCTTACCGCCGGGGGACTCGTAGAGCTTCCTCATAGTATATAGTGTGGTGAAAAACTCCAAAGAACGACTAGTTTTTCAGCCCAAGCGATTTCAGACCTCTCAAGATGACTCTAACAAACAAACAAACAGTTTCGCAACCCAGTTCGAGTATCGAACCGAGTTCAGACCTCTGAATGCGACAGACGGGCGCGTCTGATGTCCGCGAATCCACTCATGTGATTCCCAGCCCTGCAGCCCCCCTACAGCCCGAGTTAAGTGCAGAAAACCGACAGTATCGACTCGAATAATAGAATAGGTTTGCGGACCTAGTTCGAGCAGCAGACCGAGTTCCGAGCTCTGGAATCGACCAACAGACGCGCCTGATGTGCGCAAATCGATATCTGTGACCCGCAGCACTCTAGCCCTCCCCCAGCACGAGTTAAGTGCAGAAAATTGAGAGCACTTCTCAAGATGATTCGGACACTACAAATAGTTTCGCGAACCTAGCTCGGGCAGCAGGCCGAGTTCAGAGCTCTCGGTTCAATAGACGAACGCGACTGAGGATTTCCCATCGATGTCTGTGACAATGAGCCCTGTAGCTGCCTTACAGCTCGAGTTAAGTACAGAAAACCGAGAGCGTCTGTCAAGATGACTCGAATAATACGAATAGGTTTGCGGACCTAGCTCGGCTAGCAGACCGAGTTCAGACCTCTGGATTCGACAGGCGAACGCGCCTGATAATTCTGAATGCGACAAGTGTGCTTACCAGCTCTGTAGCTGCCCTAGAGCTCGAGTTGAGTACAGAAAACCGAGAGCGTCTGTCAAGATGACTCGAATAATACGAAATAGGTTTGCGGACCTAGCTCGGCTAGCAGATCGAGTTCAGACCTCTGGATTCAACAGGCGAACGCGCCTGATGATTCTGAATGCGATAGGTGTGCTCACCAGCTCTGTAGCTGCCCTACAGCTCGAGTTAAGTACAAAATACCGACAGCGCGTATCAAGATGACTCGAAACGGTCGTTCCCGCCTGCCTGCTTTTTGGCCTTCAAAGTTACCCGATCGAGCTGAGATCAAGATGGCGAGCGGGAATAAGATCGAATATCATGGGAAAAAATACTAGAGCTCTAACGAATTGTTGAATTTCGAGAACAAAATTTTCAACCGACCAAAAGTCACCAAAAGGTCCGTCGAGATTTTTCTTGCCAACTAGCTCTCCAGCTCCCCGGAACTGGCGCCGGCGGTGAACCGTCAACCTGGTCACCGCCGGGAACCTCATAGAGCTCCTTTCACGCGTCAGAGTGATCAGAGTCGGGAGAGAGAGCTTCTAGAAGCATTTCTCGAAAAAGGGAAAAATACTTTTTTTCGTGTCGACATGAAGATGGTTCCTCCAAGTGTTTTCATAGTAAAAGTGCGTCTACAGAGCTCATACTAAGACAGAGAGGCCCTCATAGTTGTTTACAGGTGCGAAAAATCTGCTTTCTCAAAATGAATTGTCAAACATCTTTCAAAAAAATTGCAAAATCACCCAAAAGTTACCACTTTGTCCTTTCTGGCCGGGTCGACCAACTGGACACCGGCGGTAAACCGTCAACCTTTGTTACCGCCGGGGGACTCGTAGAGCTTCCTGACAACATATAATATCGATAAGAATTGCAGAGAACGAATAGTTTTTCAGCCCAACTCGAGTATCAGACCGAGTTCAGACCTCTGAATGCGACAGACGACGCGTCTGATGTCTCCGAATCGATTCCTGTGATTACCCGCCCTGCAGCCTCCCTACAGCCCGGGTTAAGTGCAGAACGCCGACAGTAGCTCTCAAGATGGCTGGAAGACTACGAACAGTTTCGTGATTCTGGATCGCGCAGCAGACCGAGTTCAGAGCTCTGGATTCGACAGACAAACGCGACTGATCATTCTGAATCGGTTTCTGTAACTATCAGCCCTGCAGCTGTCCTATAGCTCGAGTTAAGTACAGGAAACCGAGAGCGTCTATCAAGATGATTCGAATAATACGAATAGGTTTGCGGACCCGGCTCGGCTAGCAGACCGAGTTCAGACCTCTGGTTGGAACAGCCGAACGCGCCTGATGATTCTGAGTCGATGAGGCGTGCTTACCAGCTCTGTAGCTGTCCTATATCTCGAGTTAAGTTCAGAATACCGACAGTGCGAATCAAGATGACTTGAATAATACGAATAGGTTTGCGGACCTAGCTCGGCTAGCAAACCGAGTTCAGAGCTCTGGATTCAACAGGCGAACGCACCTAATCATTCTACATCGATTAGCTGTGCTTACCAGCTCTGTAGCTGTCCTACAGCTCGAGTTAAGTACAAAATACCGACAACGCGTATCAAGATGACTCGAAACGGCCGATCCCGCCAGTGTGCTTTTTGGCAGTAAAAGATACCCGATCGAGCTGAGATCAAGATGACGAGCGGGAATAAGATCGAATATCACGGGAAAAAATACTAGAGCACAAACGAATTTTTGAATTTCGAGAACAAAATTTTCAACCGACCAAAAGTTGTGAAACTGGGCGCCGGCGGTAAACCGTCAACCTTTCTTACCGCCGGGGACTCGTAGAGCTTCCTGACAGTATATAGCGTGGAAAAAAACTCAAAGAGCAACTAATTTTTCAGCCCAAGCGATTTCGGACCTCTCAAGATGACTCTAACCAAAGAACAAACAGTTTCGCAATCCAGTTCGAGTATCGAACCGAGTTCAGACCTCTGAATGCGACAGGCGGGCGCGTCTGATGTCTGTGAATCCACTCGTGTAATTCCCGGCCCTGCAGCTCCCCTACAGCCCGAGTTAAGTGCAAAAACCGACAGTATCGACTCGAATAATAGAATAGTTTCGCGGACCTAGTTCGAGCAGCAGACCGAGTTCCGAGCTCTGGAATCGACCAACGGACGCACCTGATGTGTGCAAATCGATATATGTGACCCGCAGCACTGTAGCCCTCCCCCAGCACGAGTTGAGTGCAGAAAATTGAGAGCACATCTTAAGATGATTCGGACAATACGAACAGCTTCGCGAACCTAGCTCGGGCAGCAGGCCGAGTTCAGAGCTCTCGGTTCAATAGACGAACGCGACTGATGATTCCCTATCGATGTCTGTGACAATGAGCCCTGTAGCTGCCCTACAGCTCGAGTTAAGTACAGAAAACCGAGAGCGTCTGTCAAGACGACTCGAATACTACGAATACGTTTGCGGACCTAGCTCGGCTAGCAGACCAAGTTCAGACCTCTGGATTAAACAGGCGAACGCGCCTGATAATTCTGAATGCGATAGGCGTGCTTACCAGCTCTGTAGCTGCCTTACAGCTCGAGTTAAGTACAGAAAACCGAGAGCGTCTGTCAAGACGACTCGAATAATACGAATAGGTTTGCGGACCTAGCTCGGCTAGCAGACCGAGTTGAGACCCCTGGATTCAACGGGCGAACGCGCCTGATAATTCTGAATGCGATAGATGTGCTTACCAGCTCTGTAGCTGCCCTACAGCTCGAGTTGAGAACAAAATACCGACAACGCGTATCAAGATGACTCGAAACGGCCGTTTCCGCCGGGACGCTTTTTGGCAGTAAAATGTACCCGATCGAGCTGAGATCAAGATGGCGAGCGCGAATAAGATCGAATATCACGGGAAAAAATACTAGAGCTCAAACGAATTGTTGAATTTCGAGAACAAAATGTTCAAACGACCAAAAGTCACCAAAAGGTCCGTCGAGATTTTCCTTGCTAACTAGCTCTCCAGCGCTCCGGAATTACTCTTAAGCTTCCAGCAATAACTTGCTAAGGGAAGCTCTACGAGTTACTAGCTCCGCCCCGCGCCGGAACTGGGCGCCGGCGGTAAACCGTCAACCTTTGTTACCGCCGGGGGACTCGTAGAGCTTCCTGACAGCATATAGTGTGGAAAAAAACTCCAGAGAACGACTAGTTCTTTCAGCCCAAGCGATTTCAGACCTCTCAAGATGACTCTAAGAACAAACAAAAAGTGTCGCAATCCAGTTCGAGTATCAAACCGAATTCAGACCTCTGAATGCACTAGGCGGACGCGTCTCATGTCTGCAAATATACCCATGTGATTAACAGCCCTGCAGCCCCGCTGAAGACCGAGTTAAGTGGAGAAAACTGACAACATCTCTCAGGATGACTCGAATAATACAATAGTTTCGCAGATCTAAATCGAGCAGCAGACCGAGTCTAGAATCGACCGGCGGACGCGGCTGATCTGTGCAAATCGATTTGTGTGACCCGCAGCACTGTAGCCCCCCCCAGCACGAGTTGAGTGCAGAAAATTAAAGCACTTTTCAAGATGATTCGGACAATACGAATAGGTTTGCGAACCTAGCTCGAGCAGCAGGCCGATTTTAGAGCTCTCGAATCAACAGACGAACGCGCCTGATGATTCCCGATCGATTTCTGTGACTATAAGCTCTCTAGCCGCCCTACAGCTCGCGTTAAGTACAGAAAACCGCGAGCGTCTGTCAAGATGACTCGAATAATACGAATAGGTTTGCGGACCTAGCTCGGCTAGCAGACCGAATTCAGACCTCTAGATTCAACAGGCGAACGCGCCTGATGATTCTGAATGAGATAGGTGTGCTTACCAGCTCTGTAGCTGCCCTACAGCTCGAGTTAAGTACAAAATACCGACAGCGCGTGACAAGATGACTCAAAACGGCCGATCCCGCGAGTGTGCTTTTTGGCAGCAAAAGGTACCCGATCGAGCTGAGATCAAGATGGCGAGCGGGAATGATCGAATATCACGGGAAAAAATACTAGAGCTCAAACGAATTGTCAAATTTTGAGAACAAAATTTTCAACCGAGCAAAAGTTGTGAAAAGTTTAGTTCTTTTTTTTCGAGCCAACTAGCTCTCCAGCGCTTCGGAATGGGAACCGGCGGTAAACCGTCAACCAGATTACCGCCGGGACCCTCGTAGAGCTCTTTTCTAACACCGCGCTTCTCGTAATATATCAAGAGAGCTTATGGAGCGAGAAACGAAAAAATCGAAAAATCACGTTTTTCTGTTTTCAGCCAACGTTGGTTCCTCCAAGTGTTTTGATAGTAATACTGTACCTACAGACCTGAAAATTTTACTGGCGAGTGCGGCATAACTCACTACAGGTGCGAAAAATCTGGGTTCTCAAAATGAATTGTCAAATATCTTTCAAATATTCGCAAAACCACCCAAAAGTTGTCACATTGTCCGCCTCGGCCGGGTGGCCCAACTAGCTCCACCCCGCGCCGGAACTGGGCGCCGGCGGTAAACCGTCAACCTTGGTTACCGCCGGGGACTCGTAGAGCTTCCTAACTCGACTTAAGTTAAGAAAACAGACAGCACTTACCAACAATCTGACTCATAGTGAATAGTTTTTGACCTCTGAATGCGACAGACGGACGCGTCTGATGTCTGCGAATCGACTCCTGTCATTACCAGCCCTGCAGCCCCCCTGCAGCCCGAGTTAAGTGCAGAAAACCGACAGCACCTCTCAGGATGACTCGAACAATAGGAATAGTTTCGCGGACTTAGTTCGGGCAGCAGACAGAGTTCAGAGCTCTGTATTCGACAGGCGGACGCGCCTGATGTCTTCAAATCGATTCCAGTGATTACCAGCCATGCAGCCCCCCTACAGCCCGAGTTAAGTCCAGATAACCGACATTATCTCGCAAGCGACTCGAACGATACGAATAGTTTCGCGATTCTAGATCGGGCAGCAGGCCGAGTTCAGAGCTCTCGAGTCGACAGACAAACGCAACTGATGATTCTGAATTGGTGCCTGTAAATATCAGCTCTGTAGCTGTCCTACAGCTCGAGTTAAGTGCAGAAAACCGAGAGCGTCTGTCAAGATGACGCAAATAATACGAATAGTTTTGCGGACCTAGCTCGGCTAGCAGACCGAGTTCAGACCTCTGGCTTCAACAGGCGAACGCGCCTGATCATTCTGCATGCATTAGCTGTGCTCACCAGCTCTGTAGCTGCCCTAGAGCTCGAGTTATGTTCAGAAAACCGTCAGCACATATCAAGATGACTCAAAACGGCCGATCCCGCCACAGTGCTTTTCGATAATAATATTTACCCGATCGAGCTGAGATCAAGATGGCGAGCGGGAATAAGATCGAATATCACGGGAAAAAATCTCTAACGAATTGTCAATTTTCGAGAACAAAATTTTCAACCGAGCAAAAGTTGTCAAAAGTTCAGTCGAGATTTTTCGAGCCAACTAGCTGTGGGGCGCGCCGGAATTACTCTTAGCTTCCAGCAACGAGAGCTCCTGGGAGCTTTTCTACAAAAACTTCAAGTTGAGATTTTTCGGAGTCAAGATGAAGTCGGTTGCTCCAAGTGAACTGGTACTGAAAATGGCTCTAGAGGGCTGAGCTGCTCAGGGAACAAAGTTTATATGTCAGTGCTCGGAGTAAAAATCTGCTTTCTCAAAATGAATTGTGAAATATCTTGCAAAAAATTGCAAAACCACTCAAAAGTTACTTTGTCCTTTCTGTCCGGGTCGACCAACTAGCTCCACCCCGCGCCGGAATTCCTCTAGCTCATCGATGCCGAAAAGCTCTACGAGGTATTACTTGCTAAGGGAAGCTCTACGAGTTATTCCTCTAGCTCATCGACGACGAAGAGCTCTACGAGGTACTGGGCGCCGGCGGTAAACCGTCAACCTTGGTTACCGCCGGGGGACTCGTAGAGCTTCCTAGCTCGACTTCAGTTGAGACAACCGACAGCACCTACCAACATTCCAACTCATAGTAAATATTTTTTTGCCAACATTCCTACAGGCGGACGTCTGATGTCTGCGAATCGACCCCTCATTACCACCCCTACAGCCCGAGTTAAGTGCGAAAAACCGACAGCACCTCTCAGGATGACTCGAACAATACAATAATTATGCGGACCTAGTTCGGGCAGCAGACCGAGTTCCGAGATCTGGATTCGGCAGCCGGACACGCCTGATCTCTTTAAATCCATTCCTTTGACAACAAGCACTGTAGCCCCCCTTAGCGCGAGTTAAGTGAAGAAGACCGATTGCACTTCTCAAGATGACTCGACCAATACGAATAATTTTGTGATTCTAGATCGGGCAGCAAATCGAGTTGAGAGCTCTGGATTCGACAAACAAACGCAACTGATGATTCTGAATCAGTTCCTGCAAATATGAGCTCTGTAGCTGTCCTACAGCTCGAGTTAAGTACAGAAAACCGAGAGCGCCTGTCAAGATGACTCCAATAATACGAATAGGTTTGCGCACCTAGCTCGGCTATCAGACCGAGTTCAGACCTCTGGGTTCAACAGGCGAACGCGTCTGATCATTCTGGATCCATAAGCTGTGCTGACCAGCTCTGTAGCTGCCCTGAAGCTCGAGTTATCTTGAGAAAACCGTCACCGTGTATCAAGATGACTCGAAACGGCCGATCCCGCCACAGTGCTTTTCGATAGTAATATTCACCCGATCGAGCTGAGATCAAGATGGCGAGCGGGAATAAGATCGAATATCACGGGAAAAAAATACTAGAGCTCTAACGAATTGTCAAATTTCGAGAACCAAAATTTTCAACCGAGCAAAAGTTGTCAAAAGTTCAGTCGATATTTTTCTTGCCAACTTGTAAGCGTCCAAAACCCGGATAGCGAAGCCAAGCGCGGAACGCCGCACGGGGACCTCTGCCAGGCCGCCTGAAACGATGCGCGGGACGCTGGAAACCTCGCAGGAGACGCTTGCAGGGGCGCCGTTTACGATGCGTGGGGCCCTGCAAAGCGCGCAAGGAAGATCTGCCTAGGAGCCTGGAAGAACTGCCGAAGCTCTTCCGAAGCTCTGCGGAAGCGCTTCGCGCACCCTGGAGCCACGCGTATTGGGGAACTGGGCGCCGGCGGTAAACCGTCAACCTTGGTTACCGCCGGGGGACTCGTAGAGCTTCCTAGCTCGACTTCAGTTGAGACAACCGACAGCACCTACCAACATTCCGACTCATAGTGAATATTGTTGGACCTCTGAATGCGACAGGTGGACACGTCTGATGTCTGCGAATCCACTCCTCATTACCACCCCTACAGCCCGAGTTAAGTGCGGAAAACCGACAGCACCTCTCAGGATTACTCGAACAATACAATGATTATGCGGACCTAGTTCGGGCAGCAGACCGAGTTCCGAGCTCTGGATTCGACAGGCGAATACGCCTGATCTCTTCAAATCGATTCCTGTGACAAAAAGCACTGTAGCACCCCTCAGCGCGAGTTGAGTGAAGAAAACCGATAGCACTTCTTAAGATGACTCGACCAATACGAATAATTTTGTGATTCTAGATCGGCCAGCAAACCGAGTTCAGAGCTCTGAATTCGACAGACAAACGCAACTGATGATTCTGAATCAGTTCCTGTAAATATCAGCTCTATAGCTGTCCTACAGCTCGAGTTCAGTACAGAAAACCGAGAGCGCATGTCAAGATGACTCGAATAACACGAATAGGTTTGCGCACCTAGCTCGGCTAGCAGACCGAGTTCAGACCTCTGGCTTCAACAGGCGAACGCGCCTTCTCATTCTGGATCTATTAGCTGTGCTAACCAGCTCTGTAGCTGCCCTGAAGCTCGAGTTATCTTGAGAAAACCGTCAGCGCGTATCAAGATAACTCGAAACGGCCGATCCCGCCACAGTGCTTTTCGATAGCAATATTCACCCGATCGAGCTGAGATCAAGATGGCGAGCGGGAATAAGATCGAATATCACGGGAAAAAATACTAGAGCTCTAACGAATTGTCAAATTCCGAGAACAAAATTTTCAACCGACCAAAAGTTGTGAAAAGTTCCGTCGAGATTTTTCGAACCAGCTAGCTCTGGGGCGCGCCGGAATTACTCTTAGCTTCCAGCAATAACTTGCTAAGAGAAGCTCTACGAGTTACGCTAGGAAGCCACGCTCCCGGACCCGCTGCCGGTTCCGGCAGGGCGCTGCGAGAATCGTGGACCGGCGGAGGTGGGCGTGTGCTCCTCACCATCCACCGCCGGCTTCTTATCTGAAACCCTCAGCTCTCCAAGGAGCTATCCGGGAACTGCCGAAGCTCTTCCGAAGCTCTGCCGAAGCGCTTCGCGCACCCTGGAGCCACGCGTATTGGGAAACGCTAGGAAGCCACGCTCCCGGACCCGCTGCCGGTTCCGGCAGGGCGCTGCGAGAATCGTGGACCGGCGGAGGTGGGCGCGTGCTCCTGACCACCCACCGCCGGCTTCTTATCTGAAACCCTCAGCTCTCCAAGGAGCTATCCGGGAACTAGCTGTGGGGCGCGCCGGAATTACTGGACGCCGGCGGTAAACCGTCAACCTTGGTTTTTTGCGGACTTTGCGGTCGACTGTGCAGGCTTTCCAGCCTAGTCGGAGCAAGGAGCGGACGTATCCAAACAGGCAAGGCGTGAGTGAGCACAAACTCTTATTCACATCAAACCAGTCCGAAATACGCATGTTCAACCCGCCGTATGACAAGAGGCGTATGCTCAACGTCACATGTGAAGTAATCAACGAATTAGACGGGGAAACAACCCGTGGAAGAACGTCACCTGAAGAATATGAGGGGCTCCTGCCCTTTACACACCTGAAGCGCTTAGTGGGGCCCACAGCGGGCCGTAGAGCCATCATGGCTCCAGCGAGAGGTCAAACAGAGAGATAAAGTGAGGAAAACAAGAACAGGTGAGATACAAGCATTACAGCCTTCGCTGTTCTAAACCGAAAGTTGCATACAAGTGCGCACGAATAGCTTCATCCCAACTTGTCGAAACTCCTCGGGCGTCCGAAGAATATTATTCGGTAATCGCTGCACTTGGAAACCTCAAGAAACTTGGCCATCTCGGCGCGGTTCATTTGTCCTGTCAAGAACCTGTGCACCTCGAAGAATCCTAGAAGATCCTCCAGCGTCGCTTGCACATTCTGGAGCATCTCATACAGTTTCCGAGCATAATCTTTTTGGGCCTTCTTTGTAGGGAACCCTTGTTCTGTCACCAGCTTATCAAACAAATCCATTCCGCTCTTTAAATACTGGATCGCATTCAACTCGTTGATGCTGGCAACAGCGTCAATCCACGCTTTGACATCGGCAATGGTGGCCTGAGAGCACGTCGATGTCCCCTTGACCTTGTCACGATCTCTCCCTCGAGTCCTCTGGCGCGACTCCTTCGATACCTCATTGAGCGTGACGGGACGATTCAGACACCCCTGGGACGCTCCTGACAAGGCGCGGCTATCAGAATCAGACTGCACGTTCGGAGAAGACTCCGCACTCGAGGGTGCCTCCAGCTCCTCCTCCGCCGCCACAGTCACTTTCCCAAGAAGAACTCCTGAAGCTCCTCCCTCCATCCCAACGACACTATCTGTCTGACAGCCGACTTCACATTGAAAGTCCGCAACATCAACCGTCTGCACTCCAACATCAACCAGCGATTCAGAAGCCTGCACTCCAATACCTACATCAACCAGCGATTCAGAAGCCTGCATACGGCAAGAAAGATTCTCCGAAACAGTCTTAATGTCAGCCTCCTCCTCCTCCTCCTCCTCCTCCAAACTGCGTTTAACAACAGGTGGATCGCGCAACAAGAAATAATCTAGAACCAAATCGGCAGTCGCCCGCTCCAGCCCTGGTGGTGGGAGACACGTAGGTGGCACCAAACCATCCAGAGGCAAGCGAATAGGTAGATGCACACAGTATCCGTTTTGAACAGCCAGCGCCCGACGCATAATGCGAGCACTTGCACTCCGCACGTGTGGCATAACGAATGATGGCAGAGACTGCCTCGGAAGCACCCAGCAAAACAAATCAATTGAGGACAACTCAAGGCGATCAAACGTGTCAAATGAATGGCAGCACAATATCACTCTAGGCGACAATCGTGTGAAACAAATCAATTGAAGACCACTCAAGGCGATCAAACGTGTCAGATGAATGGCAGTGCAATATCACTCTAGGCGACAAACGTGTGACTCCCTGACGCGCACTCGATCCCACTGGAGGTTACCCAGGCAGAGGGGATCAAATGTCAAGCGCCTTGAGCCGAGATTTCTTGAGCCGGGAGACTCGTAGAGCTTCCAGCTCGACTGAAGTTCAGAACCCCGAGCACCTACCAACATTCCGACTCATAGTGAATAGTTTGTGACCTCTCAATGCGAAGGCGGACGCGACTGATGTCTGCGAGTCGACTCCTGTCATTACCAGCCCTGCAGCCCCCCTACAGCCCGAGTTGAGTGCAGAAAACTGACAGCACCTCTCAGGATGACTCGAACAATACAATACTTTCGATTCGACAGGCGGACGCGTCTGATGTCTTCAAATCGATTCCTCTGACCACCAGCATTGTAGCTCCCCTCAGCGCGAGTTGAATGGAGGGAACCGAGAGCACTTCTCAAGATGGTTCGACCAATACGAATAGTTTCGCGATTCTAGATCGGGCAGCAGACCGAGTTCAGAGCTCTGAATTCGACAGACAAACGCAACTGATGATTCTGAATCGGTTTCTGTAAACATCAGCTATGTAGCTGTCCTACAGCTCGACTTAAGTGCAAAAAAAACAGAGAGTTCCTGTCAAGATGACTTGAACAATACGAATAGGTTTGCAGACCTAGCTCGGCTAGCAGACCGAGTTCAGACCTCTGGATTCAACAGACGAACGCGCCTGATCATTCTGAATGCAATAGGTGTGCTTACCAGCTCTGTAGCTGGCCTGAAGCTCGAGTTATGTTCAGAAAACCGTCAGCGCGTATCAAGATTACTCCAAACGGACGATCCCGCCAGAGTGCTTTTTGCCAGTAATATTCACCCGATCGAGCTGAGATCAAGATGGCGAGCGGTAATAAGATCGAACATCACGGGAAAAAATACTAGAGCTCTAACGAATGGTCAAATTTCGAGAACAAAATTTTCAACCGAGCAAAAGTCATCAAAACTGGGCGCCGGCGGTAAACCGCCAACCTGGTTTTTGAGTTTGAGTCAGGGCGCGGACAGCTGTGACAGCTGAGCCCTAAGACTCCCAAACGGAGCACAGGGTAGCTGGAGAGGGCAACTCTTATCATCACACTGCCGAGCCACTGAGGCATAGGCAACGGAATAGGATGCAGGAACAAGGAAAAGGATGCAATACAACATGTGAAAATGTAAAGGTGTTGGAGAGCTCCAAGCAAGATGAAATGAGTCAGCTGCTTGGATGAAAGATGCTACCCAAAATGTGCTCCACGGCCATACAGAGCCGTTGTGCTGCAATCATCTCACAAAACATGACAGAAGCAGAGGCATCAAGCGAGACAGCTTCCTCCGCCACCAACTGCCACGTCCCGTGTACACACAAATCTATACACCATCCTGCAGCACATCCCTCCACAGAGCGACCTCCGTCGAAGAATCCACGGAGGCCGTCTAGTTTTGTTTTACTCGCATGTTCAATAAGTGAGGTATGGAACGTAACGTAACTATTTTTGGTTCTGGCCAACCATGTCAGCCTGTCAGCTCTTTCGTTTCCTTCTCGATAGATCCACTTGAACATATTGTGGCCCCAACTCGGAGGCCTCATACCATACAACACAGAGATATGCTCCAGCCTATTTTGAATGTCGCCAAGAATGTGCTTGTAGATAATATTGGATGTTGCCCAGAGACCGTTAATCCAATTCACCCCTGTGGCGGAGTCCCCAATCAATTCCATCGGTATCGAGTCCCGAGGCTCCGCATTCCACTCCGATGCATGTTCATTAATGTACGCAAGTCGTTTCTCCATCTTCTCGTCCTCCTTCCTTTGCTGCTCCTCCGTCTTCTCCCTCTCCTCCTCCTCCCTAGCATATCCCGCAGGTTGTGCATGTTTAAAGTAACAGTACCCCCACGCCTCCTCCATGTTAGTAACATCCAGTGCCCGCTTCAGAAATTCTTTCCATCCCTGACGTGAAAAGGATAACGTGTGATACCAATCCTTCCCTGATACCAACTCGAAAATGTAATGGAAGTTTCTCAACGCCAGTGGTCTCCCCCCCTCATGCCGACGCGTCATTAATGGGCGTTCTTTCCAAGGCAGCGATGCAATGAAGGCCTGCCGTCGGTCAGTCCACTCCCCCGACCATGCAAAAATACATTCTCTAGCCTGCATATGCGAGTCCCCTGTACTACGATGCTGAGGTGGAGCCACCCGTCGCCGCTTGTTTGCAGCGATTTCCTGCGACGGCAACTCAACAGAGGAACGCTTTTGCGACAGAGAATCCTGAGATGGATGGAATGTCTTTGCACGCTTATGCATCTGGGAAATCAGATTGCGCCGATGCGCGGGTAATTGTGTCTGAGAACCAGGGAGCTCAAAGGAATCAACAGCATGCATCGTCTCACACACGTCAGGATGACATCCCATTGATGTCGAGCACGCAATACTTGGTAGCACATACATGGGTTCATCCTGACGTTGTCTCTTGGCCGGCGGTGGCTCACACGCAGCAAAGACGTTGGGGCCAGGCTTGCCTGAAGAATCAAAAGTACCTGGAGGAATCTGTGCGGGTGTTGGGTTCAGGCGTTTCACAGTAAACGTACAGTCCTGAGCCCACTGCCACTGACGAAACAAGAATAGCTGCACAAGAGACGGCCGTCCCAATTCCAGGAGCATACGCCGCCCACGTTTGTACAAGTTGCATAAGTATATACTCCAATCCATGTCGGCAGGTTTCGGGCGGCGTACCATAGAACACAATATTTTACCTTCCCACGTGTGCAACTGTTTCAAAGTGTGGTGGTCCGCTGGCATGCCTTCAACACCGAAAAGTACAAAACTACGCAACCTAGATTCATAATGCTTGATTTTCTTCTGGAAGGGTACAGCACGATTCGTATAAAACTTGCGGAACTGGTTAAATCGCTTCCAACCCCGAGCCAATTTCCAAGCCACATCATGGTGTTTGTCAGTCTTGGTCGTGACCAGGCAACCCAGGCACTCCATTTCAGAGCATCGCGGAAGACACAGGGTACCGAGATCGTTCACCTGGACAACGAGGTTCCCCGTCGAGGCGCCTTCAGAGTCCTCCCCAAAGGCAAGATAGTGTAGTGAGGAATCTTTCCATCTGAAACCGTGCGTATACAGCTGAGCCGAGAAGTCCCCCACCATACGTGTGAGCTCAGTCTTTGATTTCGAGAAAAGCAAAATGTTATCGGCCCAGAGCGCATGAGTAAGATACCTCCCACCAGCCTCCACCCCCAAATCGTACCCCAACTTCTCCTCCTCCCAATTCAGTACAATCCTATCCCACATCAGTAGTGTCACACACTTCCACAGGAAGGGGGCCTCCACACTACCAGTACGTACACATGCATCCCAGGGAATACCCGTCGCCGTGGAGTCCTGAAAGGTAAAGTCCGCTGTGTCCAGGATACTGGGAGCGAGTAGCGCCAACGCAAGGTCATTGGGGAACCCAGGGATGGCATCCAAGGCCCGACTGGCCTTCTCAACCGTGACGTTATCAAAGGCAGTCTGCACATCTAATGACGCGAGGTGCAGGGTCTCATCTTTCCCCCACTCCAGAGCGTGTGTGGTGGCATGCTTAAGCATGGCAGTGATCTCGTGCGTGCGCCTTCCCTTGCAAAATCCGTAGTTATGTAGATATTGTGGGACCCTTTTCAGATAACCTTCAGCAATCTCAACCAAACATGAAGTATACCATTTGCTTAGGCTGCTAAGTAAGACGAGAGCACGAGTATCAGACAACTTAGTGATATCTTTAGCTTTCGGCATCAACACCACAAGCAACTCAGACCAAATCCGAGGAGTAGGATACCGTTGAAGATACAGGTCTTGGAATAACCGAAGAATATGACGCAAACCTACCCACGTGATACGTTTCAACATAGAAGGAGAAACTCCGTCCTTACCCACCGCCTTACCACACTTTAAGCGTGATCGTGCCTGTAACAATACGGACATGGAAATGGGGGAGACGTCCACTGTGTTCGTGTCCTGCAACCTCCTCCTCCTCCTCTCCTCGATACACTCCACGTTACGTATCCCTTGCGCAGCACAGTGGTACTTGGCGAACCCGTGAGCATAGAGCGCCTTCTCCCACAACTCCCTATCCTCCGTGAGCACATCGTCATAACTCAATTTGTCCACCACCGTCCGAGCGAGCTTCCCGTCACGATGATCGTATTCGAGTCGACGACGAGTGTGTGCACGCATCTCCTTCCTTCTCTCTTTCTTAACCCTGATGAGCTCCTCCTCCTCCCCTCCTTCACGACGCAGTCGGCGATATTCATCATCAAGTTCCTTATGACGATCTGTCTTTTTGGGGATCTGCATTTTCTTTGGGACATTGGTGTATGACTCCTTGTCCTGTGTACATGCATTCAAGATAACAGGAGCCAATTCATCCGGGCAGAGACCAGATGGGTAACGAGCTGCAGCATGCAAACGACGATCAAGGTTAGCCGAAACTTGCAATTCCGAGGCTTCGTCGCAGCACCAATGAGTGAACGTTTGTCGTGGCTTCGTTCTCCAACGTCGAGTCGGAGCGGCCGATTCGGGGACAAGCAAGGTGAGCAGGGCATGGTCCGACAGGCGGGTCTTTCTGGGGTCCACGGAGCCCCTGAGTGTTGGCCTTAACCACGACACCTCCCACTGAGGCCTTTCCCAGGAGCTCGGAATACACAGGTAATCAAGAACCTTGTCCTCCTCCTCCGTCTCCTCCCTGGCCTTCCAGGTCGTACGACGGGTCCCAAAAGAATTCGAGAAAACCAAATCATAATGCCACATACATTCACAGAGCTCGTCACACATGTATTGTTGCATCCTCCTCCTACCCTGCTGGAAACCTCCACGTCCACCTCCTCCTGCATTGTCCCCTTCTTCAAATCTCTCACCCTGCACTGCAGAACCAGTCAAAGCAACATCTCCAAATACCGTGTGAGGCAGAAGCTCAACGTTAGCATCCATCCCGATGAACAAGTCCCACCCTTCCTTGGGAAACCTAACTCGGAGCGTATCCAAATCCTTTCGAAACGACTGCAATGTTTGTGTGAATAAGATATTGTGATCCCCTTTTTTCGGCGCATGTGGTAAGTACAAGCTGGCAACAATCAACGATTGAAACACGAGAATGACATAACGATTACCCCTGATGCATTCACGTATGGAGGCTCTCCACACCCTCTTGTAGAGAACCCCGGCCTTCCCATCATTAGAAAGAGTTAAGGTGAAACCATGCTCAGAGCACCTACCTATTCCAAGGAACTGGCACTCCTGCAAAGCGAGAACTTCCGAATTCGAGGTCTTGATCTGAGCAAGCATGTCGTGGCTGTTCATGCTGCCACAGCGCCTCACGTTATACGTGCCCACGATGGCGCCATGGCACCTTCACCAGGTACGAAAGTTGAGCTTGGCCAGAAAGACCTCGCAATCCAACTTGTCATCGACCTTACGCAGCAGCTCGGCGTCAACCTTCCACCCCAAGTTAGGATCAAACACGGCGATGCATACTCCATCCGTCTTCGGCGTCGTGGCCGAAGGGTAGCCCCACACATAGCTGACAGGAGGACCCATCTCACCCTTCAGCCACTGGGATCCACTCCTGAGAGTAGCAAAGATAGCTTGACAACGACCCACGGCAGAAACATGTGGCTGCTTCCAGGGTGCTGGTTCACAGGATACGCCGAGACGCTTGTTGGCCAGGATGGGAGTGACTTGCTTCAAGTCGTGCGTGTCATTCTCAAGCTCGACGGCCCAAGAGTTGCGTATCTCCCAAATTTCATCGTTCGTCAACTTGCCACTTATAACATAGAATCGTATACGATAAAGACCATATGGTTTATTTTTGTGCTCCCGCTCGATCCTACTCATGTCGAAATGCTCCTCAGTCATCTTTCCTGTGCCACGGACAAATTTACGAATGACAGGCAGGGCATGATCCCAGGAGAGCATATCCGATGAACGAGTCTTGAGATTGCCGACTCCACCTCGCGCCCAACCTGTGAGTTGGATGAAGGTCGGTGTAAAATCCTCCCGCACTCGATTCCATTCGCGAATTGGCGTACGATTACCATACCTGGGAGCAGTGGCCGTAGCAGAGGAGCCCGCAGGGCCCGCATAGTTACTCCAAGCATCCGTGGACCCTGATCCTGCATCACTGGGTGGACCCTTCTGCTGAAGCGAGCGGATCTGCTGCTGCATAGCAGCAATGTCAGCCTCATTCTTCTCACCACGCTGGTCGATCCGTTTCACATCCTGCTCAATCCGTGAAATTCTTTTCTTCTGAGTGTTCTGTTTAGCTAGCATAGCCTTCATCATAGCAAACTGTTGCTTCATAGGATTGCCGTCATCAAATTCCCCGAACTGCTCCTCCTCCCCACTGCTTGCCTGAATCATATCCTCATCCTCACCCTCAGCCTTACTCTTCTTACAACAGGGCTCACCTGCTGGGTTTTGCTGAGACATCGCTGCGAAAGTGACGGTGTTCGAATACTTGAACTCCTCTGGAAACCCCCACTGTTCCAAGAAATTGATGTCCTCACGCGAACGCTTAGAATCTGTCGTCGTGTCGAACAGATGTCCTCACAAGAAGTACAGATGACCTCACAAGAAAGTACAGATGTCCTCACAAGAAATGGATGTCCTCACAAGAAGTCAACGGTACTCCAACGATCTGGACTGTCAATGTGTAATCTGGATCCAAAGGCACTCAGGCAAAACCGACACTGAGGCACCGTGTACAGTAAGAGGAACAAAAGGACAAAATGCCCCGCCAGATTTCGATTCCCGCGCTTCCGCCTTCCGTGTACAGTATGTGGAACCGAAGACTCCCTACTGCACAATGCAGCTCGAGACGAGGGGACCCCAGCGGTGAGGCCAGGCTGAGCAGGAGGTAAGCTCTGCTCAACCTGGTTACCGCCGGGGACCTCGTAGAGCTCTTTTCTTGCCCAGCCCCTCGGAACACGTGAAGCAAGCTTAAGCGAGAGCCAAAAAACTCTAAAGAATCGATCGCATACAAATAGTTTTTTGCGGACTTAGCTCGAGAAGCAGACTCTGTTCAGAGCTCTAGATGCTTCAGCCAAACGCCCTTGATGATTATGCATCGGTTTCTGTGCGTACCACCTCTGCAGCTGTGCTACAGCTAGAGTTAAGTGCAGAATACCGACAGCGCCTCTAAAGAGAACTTGAGAAATACGAATAGTGTTGTGGACCTAGCTCGACTAGCAGAACGAGTTCAGGCCTCTCGATGCAAAAGACGCAAGCGCCTGGTGATACTGAATCAGTTTATGTGCGCAACAGCCCTGTAGCTCCTCTGAATCTTGAGTTGAGTACAGAAAACCGGCATCACTGGTGAAGATAACTTTTACGGACCTAGCTCGAGTAGCAGACCGAGTTCAGGCCTCTGGATGCAACAGGCGAACGCGCCTGATCATTCTGAATCGGTTTCTGTAAGCATCAGCTCTGTAGCTCTCGAAATCTCGAATTAAGTACAGAAAACCGTGAACGCGTGTCAAGATGACTCGGAACGCAGTTGGTTCCAGCAAGTCTTTTGATAGTAATATTGCAGCTACGGACCTGAGAATTTAACTGGCAGACGCGGCATAACCCACTACACGTGAGAAAAATACCGGTTCTCAAAATGAATTGTCAAATATCTTTCAAATCCAAGCAAAACCGACCCAAGGTTATCACATTGTCTCTTTTGGTCGGGTCGGCCAACTAGCTCCACCCCGCGCCGGAATTCCTCTAGCTCATCGATGCCGAAGAGCTCTACGAGGTATTTTTGGACTGCCAACGCGAAGTCGGTCCCTGGCTTCGCTCGGGAGAATTTTTCGACGGAATGAACTAAGAATTTGTGAAGGTAACTTCTGTAATGCCAAGCTTCGCTCTGCGCAAATAGCAGCCCAAACGAATTGTTAGAACTGCAAAATCGGCTGAGCCAGGCCGCGGAAGGCATGATCGCGTCCCTTTTCGACATTTCGCCAACTAGCTCCACCCTGTCGCCGAATTCCTCTAGCTCTTCTACCATCAGAGCTCCACGAGGCACTAGAGTGCAAGCAGACGCCTGAGAGAACTAGAAGTGCAAGCAGATAGCTTCTGATGGCATTTTCTGCAAAACTGGAAAATTGCATTTTTGGACTGCCAACGTGAAGTCGGTCCCTGGCTTCGCTCGGGAGAATTTTTCGACGGAATGAACTAAGAATTTGTGAGGTAACTTCTGTAATGCCAAGCTTCGCTCTGCGCAAATAGCAGCCCAAACAAATTGTTAGAACTGCAAAATCGGCTGAGCCAGGCCGCGGAAGGAATGATCGCGTCCCTTTTCGACATTTCGCCAACTAGCTCCACCCTGTCGCGGAATTCCTCTAGCTCTTCTACCATCAGAGCTCTACGAGGCACTAGAAGTGCAAGCAGACGCCTGAGAGAACTAGAAGTGCAAGCAGATAGCTTCTGATGGCATTTTCTGCAAAACTGAAAATTTGCATTTTTGCACTGCCAACGTGAAGTCGGTCCCTGGCTTCGCTCGGGAGAATTTTTCGACGGAATGAACTAAGAATTTGTGAAGTAACTTCTGTAATGCCAAGCTTCGCTCTGCGCAAATAGCAGCCCAAACGAATTGTTAGAACTGCAAAATCGGCTGAGCCAGGCCGCGGAAGGTATGATCGCGTCCCTTTTGGACATTTCGCCAACTAGCTCCACCCTGTTGCCGAATTCCGCTAGCTCTTCTGTCATCAGAGCTCTACGAGGCACTAGGAGTGCAAGCAGACGCATAAGAGAACTAGAAGTGCAAGCAGATAGCTTCTGATGGCATTTTCTGCAAAACTGAAAATTTGCATTTTTGCACTGCCAACGTGAAGTCGGTCCCTGGCTTCGCTCGAAAGAATTTTTCGAAGGAATGAACTAAGAATTTGTGAGGTAACTTCTGTAATGCCAAGCTTGGCTCTGCGCAAATAGCAGCCCAAACGAATTCTTAGAACTGCAAAATCGGCTGAGCCAGGCCGCGGAAGGTATGATCGCGTCCCTTTTCGACACTTCGCCAACTAGCTCCAGCTCTTCTACCATCAGAGCTCTACGAGGCACTTGGCGGCGTCCAACTGGGCGCCGGCGGTAAACCGTTAACCTTGGTTACCGCCGGGAGACCTGTAGAGCTTCCTAGCTCACTTAAATTGAAAACCGACACCACCTACCAACATTCCGACTCATAGTGAATATTTTCTGACCTCTGAATGCGACAGGCGGACGCGTCTGAGTCTGCGAATCGACTCCTGTCATTACCAGCTCTGCAGCCCCCCTACAGCCCGACAGCACCTCTCAGGATGACTCGAACAATACAGTAGTTTCGCAGAGCGAATTCAGGCAGCAGACGGAGTTCCGAGCTCTGGATTCGACAGCCAGACGCGCCTGATGTCTTCAAATCGATTTCTGTGATCACCAGCACTGTAGCCCCCCTCAGCGCGAGTTGAGTGAAAAACACCGAGAGCACTTCTCAAGATGACTCGACCAGTACGAAGAGTTTCGCGATTCTAGATCGGGCAGCAGACCAAGTTCAGAGCTCTCGATTCGACAGACAAACGCAACTGATGATTCAGAATAGGTGTCTGTAAATATCAGCTCTGTAGCTGTCCCACAGCTCGAATTAAGTATAGAAAACCAAGAGTTTCTGTCAAGATGACTCGAATAATACGAATAGGTTTGCGGACCTAGCTCGGCTAACAGACCGAATTCAGACCTCTGGACTCAACAGGCGAACCTAATCATTCTACATCGATTAGATGTGCTTACCAGCTCTGTAGCTGTCCTACAGCTCGAGTTATGTTCAGAAAACCGTCAGCGCGTGTCAAGATGACTCAAAACGGCCGATCCCGGCACAGTGCTTCTCGATAGTAATATTCACCCGATCGAGCTGAGATCGAGATGGCGAGCGGGACTAAGATCAAATATGACGGAAAAGAATACTAGAGCTCTCTCGAATGTTCGAATTTCGAGAATAGAATTTTCAACCGACCAAAAGTCAGCAAAAGTTCCGTCGAGTATTCTTGCGAACTAGCTCTCCAGCGCGTCCGAACTGTCGACCAGGTTACCCGGACCCTCGTAAAGCTCTGCATAGACCAGGTCGGTTCCGAGATAACAGCAGAAAAAAGCTTCTGCATACTACCGCTCGAGGCGCTGTGAGGCCTATGGGGCGACGGAAGGGAGCTCCTGGCGGGCATCACATCTGTCCGGCTTCTAATCATAAACCCTTTGGCGCTCAGCGAGCTCTCGGGAAAATCTTTCCTGGAGAGCTCTCAAACTGGGGGCGGCGGTAAACCGTCAAGCTTTCTTACCGCCGGGGGACTCGTAGAGCTTCCTGAGAATATATAATGTGGGGAAGAATTTCAGAGAACGACTAGTTTTTCAGCCCAAGCGATTATATAGACCTCTCAAGATCACTCTAACAAAACAAACGAACAGTTTTCCAATCGAGCTCGGGTATGAAACCGAATTCAGACCTCTGAATGCGACAGGCGGACGCGTCTGATGTCTGCGGATCGATTCCTGATTACCAGCTTTGCAGCCCCCCATACAGCCTAGTTAAGTGTAGAAAACCGAGAGTACCTCTCAGGATGACTCGAAAAATACAACAGCTTCGCGGATCTCGTTCGAGCAGCAGACCGAGTTCCGAGCTCTCGGTTCGACGAACGGACGCGCCTGATGTCTCGAAATCAATTCCTCTGACCAGCAGCACTGTAGCCCTTCCCCAGCACGATTTAAGTACAGAAAACCGAGAGCACTTCTCAAGATGACTCGAACAATACCAATAGGTTCGCGAACCTAGCTCGGAGCAGGCCGAGTTCAGAGCTCTTCATTCAACAGACGAACGCGCCTAATAATTCTCAATCGATTTCTGTGATTATCAGCTCTGTGGCTGCCCTACAGATCGAATTAAGTACGAAAAACGAGAGCGTCTGCTACAAGGACTCGAATAATACGAATAGGTTTGCGACCCTAGCTCGGCTAGCAGACCGAGTTCAGACCTCTGGATTCAACAGACGAACGCGCCTGATCATTCTGAATGCATTAGCTGTGCTGACCAGCTCTGTAGATGTCCTGAAGCTCGAGCTATCTTGAGAAAACCGACAGCGCGTATCGAGATGACACGAAACGGCCGTTCCCGCCCGCCTGCTTTTTCGCCTTGAAAGATACCCGATCGAGCTGAGATCAAGATGGCGAGCGGGAATAAGATCACATATCATGGGAAAAAATACTAGAGCTCTAACGAGTGTTCAAATTCTCAGAACAAAATTTTCAACCAACCAACAGTCAGCAAAAGGTGCGTCGAGATTTTTCTTGCCAACTAGCTCTCCAGCTCCCCGGAATTACTGGGATCCGGCGGTAAACCGTCAACCAGGTTACCGCCGGGACCCTCGTAGAGCTCTGAATAGACAAGTCAGATCCGAGATAACAGCAGAAACACGCTTCTCAACCAGCTTCAGAAATGAAAGAATCTCGTTTTCGCTCGTACACAATACTGGTTCCCCGCAGTCTTTTGATCGATATAATGCAGCTAGAGCCCTAAGGCTTGCACCATCGAAAGCGCCATGATTCACTGCATAGAATAAAAATTCAAATTCGGAAAATAAATTTCAAAATCTCTCGCCCGGGCCGGGTTCGCGAACTAGCTGCACCCCGTCCCGGAATTCCTCTAGCTCATCGATGCCGAAGAGCTCTACGAGTTCCGTCGAGATTTTTCTTGCCAACTAGCTCTCCAGCTCCCCGGAATTACTCTTAAGCTTCCAGCAATAACTGGGCGCCGGCGGTAAACCGTCAACCTTTCTTACCGCCGGGAGACTCGTAGAGCTTCCTGACAATATATAATGTGGAAAAGAATTTCAGAGAACGACTAGTTTTTCAGCCCAAGCGATTATAGACCTCTCAAGATAACTCTAACAAAACAAACGAACAGTTTTACAATCGAGCTCGAGTATGAAACCGAGTTCAGACCTCTGACCGCGACAGGCGGACGCGTCTGATGTCTGCGGATCGGTTCCTGTGATTACCAGTTCTGCAGCCCCCCATACAGCCTGAGGTAAAGTGCAGAAAACCGAGAGTACCTCTCAGAATGACTCGAATAATACAACAGTTTCGCAGATCTCGTTCGAGCAGCAGACCGAGTTCCGAGCTCTCGGTTCGACGAACGGACGCGCCTGATGTCTCGAAATCGATGCTTGTGCACTGTAGCCCTCCCCCAGCACGATTAAAATCGATTTCTGTGATTATCAGCTCTGTGGCTCCCCTACAGATCGAGTTAAGTACGAAAAACCGATAGCGTCTGCTACAAGGACTCGAATAATTCGAATAGGTTTGCGACCCTAGCTCGCCTAGCAGACCGAGTTCAGACCTCTGGATTCAACAGGCGAACGCGCCTGATCATTCTGGATGCATTAGCTGGGCTGACCAGCTCTATAGTTGTCCTGAAGCTCGAGTTATCTTGAGAAACCCGACAGCGCGTATCAAGATGACTCGAAACGGCCGTTCCCGTCTGCCTGCTTTTTGGCCTTCAAAGTTACCCGATCGAGCTGAGATCAAGATGGCGAGCGTGAATAAGATCGAATATCATGGGAAAAAATTCTAGAGCTCTAACGAATGGTGAATTTCGAGAACCAAATTTTCAGGCGACCAAAAGTCAGCAAAAGTTCCGTCGAGATTTTTCTTGCCAACTAGCTCTTCAGCGCGCCGGAATTACTCTTAAGCTTACAGCAATAACTTGCTAAGGGAACCTCTACGAGTTATTACTCTAAAGCTTCCAGTAATAACTTGCTGAGGGAAGCTCTACGAGTTACCTCTAGCTTCCAGCAATAACTTGCTAAGGGAAGCTCTACGAGTTATTACTCCTAAGATTCCAGCAATAACTTGCTACGGGAAGCTCTCCGAGCTACCTCTGCCAGGCCGCCCGGAACGATGCGTGGGGCGCTGGAAACCTCGCAAGAGACGTCTGCGAGGGCGCCTTTTACGACGCGCGGAGCTCTGTGAAACCTACCACACCTCTGCCTAGGAGCCTGCGAGCACTGGCGAAGCTCTGCCGAAGCTCTGCCGAAGCGCTTCGCGCACCCTTGAGCCACGCGTATTGGGGAACGCTTGGAAGCCACGCTCCCGGACCCGCTACAAAATCTGGCAACTCGCTGCAAGGATCGTGAACCGGCAGAAGTGGGCGCGCCCCCCTCACCACCCACTTCCGCCTTCTTTTCTGAAACCCTTAGCTCTCGAAAGAGCTATCCGAGAATAACTTGCTAAGGGAAGCTCTACGAGTTACTAGCACCTAGCCCGCGCCCGAATTCCTCTAGCTCGTCGATGCCGAAGAGCTGCACGAGGTACAGCCGTCCTGGCAAGCCGAAAGAAACTCTCGTGAAGCTCTTCTGGGGTCCGGGGCGCTCCCCTGCAGCGTCGCTGAAACGCAGCCAGGAACGCCTCCACGAGCGCCTGCACGTGTGCAGGCCTGCGTGGAAGCTTGCCGGAAGCTCTCCCGGACACGCTGCCGGGTCGAACGAACCACTGCAGGGATTCTGGACCGGCGAAGATGGGCTCCTGGCGGGCACCACCACCGTCTGGCTTCTGATCTAAAACCTTTTAGCTCTCAGAGAGCTCCCCGGGGAAAACCCGGAGAGCAAGAGGGCACGGACAGAACTTGTAGGCGTCAAAAACCCGGATAGCGAAGCGAAGCGCGGAACGCCGCACTGGGCGCCGGCGGTAAACCGTCAACCTTTCTTACCGCCGGGGGACTCGTAGAGCTTCCTGACAATATATAATGTGGAAAAGAATTTCAGAGAACGACTAGTTTTCCAGCCCAAGCGATTATAGACCTCTCAAGATGACTCTAACAAAACAAACGAACAGTTTTCCAATCGAGCTCGAGTATGAAACCGAGTTCAGACCTCTGAATGCGACAGGCGGACGCGTCTGATATCTGCGGATCGATTCCTGTGATTACCAGCTCTGCAGCCCCCCATACAGCCTGAGTTAAGTGCAGAAAACCGAGAGTACCTCTCAGGATGACTCCAATAATACAACAGTCTCGCGGATCTCGTTCGAGCAGCAGACCGAGTTCCGAGCTCTCGGTTCGACGAACGGACGCGCCTCATGTCTCGAAATCGATTCCTGTGACCAGCAGCGCTGTAGCCCTCCCCCAGCACGATTTAAGTACAGAAAAACGAGAGTGCTTCTCAAGATGACTCGAACGATACCAATAGATTCGCGAACCTAGCTCGGGCAGCAGGCCGAGTTCAGAGCTCTTGATTCAACAGACGAACGCGCCTAACAATTCTCGATCGATTTCTGTGATTATCAGCTCTGTGGTCGCGCTATAGATCAAGTTAAGTACGAAAAACCGAGAGTGTCTGCTACAATGACTCGAATAATACGAATAGGTTTGCGATCCTAGCTCGGCTAGCAGACTGAGTTCAGACCTCTGGATTCAACAGCCGAACGCGCCTGATCATTCTGAATGTATTAGCTGTGCTGACCAGCTCTGTAGTTGTCCTGAAGCTCGAGTTATCTTGAGAAAACCGACAGCGCGTATCAAGATGACTCGAAACGGCCGTTCCCGCCTGCCTGCTTTTTGGCCTTCAAAGTTACCCGATCGAGCTGAGATCAAGATGGCGAGCGGGAATAAGATCGAATATCATGGGAGAAAATACTAGAGCTCTAACGAATGTTCAAATTTCGAGAACAAAATTTTCAACCGACCAAAAGTCACCAAAAGGTCCGTCGAGATTTTTCTTGCCAACTAGCTCTCCAGCTCCCCGGAATTACTCTTAAGCTTCCAGCAATAACTGGGCGCCGGCGGTAAACCGTCAACCTTTCTTACCGCCGGGGGACTCGTAGGCTTCTGACCAAAATTATCATGTGCGGAAGAATTTTTTCGCTTTGTCCTCTCAGAGCAGCATCCCTTTTATTTCTACTCCTATCCCGCTGTGATCTTCTCATGACCTGATCTTGGTTATTGCTCTCCCGTCTCTTCCAGCCCTTCAGAGATAAGACTAGTTTTAGTTTTTCAGCCCAAGCGATTATAGACCTCTCAAGATGACTCAACAAAACAAACAAACAGTTTTCTTATCGAGCTCGAGTATGAAACCGAGTTCAGACCTCTGAATGCGACAGACGGACGCGTCTGATGTCTGCAGATCGATTCCTGTGATTACCAGCTCTGCAGCCCCCCATACAGCCTGAGTTAAGTGCAGAAAACCGAGAGTACCTCTCAGAATGACTCGAATAATACACCAGTTTCGCGGATCTCGTTCGAGCAGCAGACCGAGTTCCGAGCTCTCGGTTCGACGAACGGACGCGCCTGATGTCTCGACCACGATTTCTGTGACTTGCCACACTCAAGCTCCCCAGCCGATTTTTAAGTACAGAAAAAACCGAGAGCATTCTTAGATATCTCGAGAATAATACGAATAGGTTTGCGACCCTAGCTCGGCTAGCAGACCGAGTTCAGACTTCTGGATTCAACAGGCGAACGCGCCTGATCATTCTGAACGCATTAGCTGTGCTGACCAGCTCTGTAGGTGTCCTGAAGCTCGAGTTATCTTGAGAAAACCGACAGCGCCTATCAAGATGACTCGAAACGGCCGTTCCCGCCTGCCTGCTTTTTGGCCTTCAAAGTTACCCGATCGAGCTGAGATCAAAATGGCGAGCGGGAATAAGATCGAATATCATGGGAAAAAATACTAGAGCTCTAACGAATGGTCAAATTTTGAGAACAAAATGTTCAACCGACCAAAAGTCAGCAAAACTGGGCGCCGGCGTGAACCGTCAACCTTGGTTACCGCCGGGGAACTCGTAGAGCTTCCAAGCTCGACTTAAGTTGAGAAAACCGACAGCACCTACCAACATTCTGACTCATAGTGAATATTTGTTTGCTTCTGCATGCGACCAGCGGACGCGTCTGATGTCTACGAATCGACTCCTGTCATTACCAGCCCCGCAGCCCCCCTACAGCTCAGTGCAGAAAACCGACAGCATGTCTCAGGATGACTCGAACAACACAATAGTTTCGCGAACCTAGTTCGGGCAGCAGACCGAGTTCCGAGCTCTGCATTCGACAGGCGGACGCGCATGATATCTTTAAATCGATTCATTACAACCTGCACTGCAGCCCCCTCTCAGCGCAAGTTAAGTGAAGAAAACCGAGAGCACTTCTCAAGATGACTCGACCAATACGAATAATTTCGCGATTCTAGATCGGTCAGAAGACCGAGGTCAGAGCTATGGATTCGACAGACAAACTCAACTGACGATTATGAATCAGTTTGTGTAAATATCAGCTCTGTAGCTGTCTTACAGCTCGAGTTGAGCACAGAAACGGAGAGTTTCTGTCAAGATGACTCGAATAATACGAATAGGTTTGCGGACCTAGCTCGGCTCACAGACCGAGTTTAGACCTCTGGATTCGACAGGCGAACGCGCCTAATCATTCTGAATACGATAGATGTGCTTGGCAGCTCTGCATCTGCCCTACAGCTCGAGTTAAGTACAAAATACCGACAGTTTCGGTCTAGATCACTCGAATAATACGATTAGGTTTGCGGACCTAGCTCGGCTCACAGACCGAGTTCAGACCTCTCGATTTAACAGGCGAACGCGTCTATTCATTCTGAATGCGATAGGTGAGCTTACCAGCTCTGTAGCTGCACTAGAGAGTTAAGTACAAAATACCAACACCGCGTATCAAGATGACTCGAAACGACTGATCTTGCCATAGTGCTTTTTGGCCTTCAAAGTTACCCGACCGAGCTGAGATTAAGATGGCGAGCGGAATAAGATCGAATATCATGGGAGAAAATACTAGAGCTCTAACGAATAGTCAAATTTCGAGAACACAATTTTCAACCGACCAAAAGTCATCAAAAGTTCCGTCGAGATTTTTCTTGCGAGCTGTCTCTCCAGCGCGCCGGAATTACTCTTAAGCTTCCAGCAACTAGCTTAGGGAAGCTCCACAGGTCCGTCGAGATTTTTCTTGCCAACAGCTCTCCAGCGCTCTGGAATTACTCGTAAGCTTCGAGCAACTTGGTAGCGTCCAAAACCCGGATAGCAAAGAGGCACTCACACAAACGAGCACACGCACATAAGCACGCACACACGAACACACACACACACATACAAACACATATACATACATACACAAGAACGCACACATACGCCAGCATGTTCCACACACACACACACACACACACGCACACACACACACACACACACACACACACGCACACACACTCACACACACACGCACACGCAACACATCCACGCGCAAAGGGCGACACACACGCGCAAACGCGCACACACGAACACACAGCACATCTCACTTACACACAGGGACGCGCACACGCACACGGATCACACAAGCACATAGACACACGGGGGCACACACAAACACCCACACGCACACACGCACACACACACACACTCGCGCACGCACAACCCACGCACACAGACGCACACGCAAGCATCCATGGAAACCCACGCACTGACGACCACACGATGACGCACGCACCGCAGCCAACTCGGCCCCCCCCCCCCGCGCTCCCCTGCCGCCCCCACGCACCCCCGCCCTCCCCGCCGGCGCTCCGGAGGGGGGAGGCACCGCCCCATGTTGGGGCCGGCCCTCCCTCCGCTCCAACCACTCCGCCCGCGCGGAGCGCCAGAGGGGGGGGAGGGGGGAGGGGTGGGGGGCGCGCGGACGGCGGCAGCACCGCGCGCACGCACGCGCACACGCACATGCGCAGACGAACAACGAACAGGATGGCAAAGAGGATATCACACAAGCAAGCACACGCACACACACACACAGACTAGCACACAAGAGCACACACGTACGCCAGCATGCTCCACACACATGCGCACATACACACATGCACACACACGCACACACACACAAAGGTCCACACACACACGCGCAAACGCGCACACGCAAACACACATATATACACAAGAACCCACACAGACACACAGACACATGCAGCCACACATGCAGCCTGACAGACACACAGACACATGCAGCCACAAAACTGACACACAGCTTGAGGAGCTTGAGGACATGCAGCCACACAGACACACAGACATAAACACACGCAAACGTTTACACACACACGCACACACACGCGCGAGCACCCAGACACGCACGCGCACACGCACACACGGTCGCGCACACACACATACGAGACACGCGCGAGCCCCCCCCCACCACCACCACCACAAACACACACACACACACAAGCGCACACACAGACGCAATCGCGAACACCCGCGGCTAACCACGCACAGACGACAACGCGGTGACAGACCCATTCCCCGACTAAGCAGCGCACTCTACCCCCGCGCCCCCCAGCCGCCCCCACGCGCCACCGCCCACCCCGCCGGCGCTCCGGAGGGGGGAGGCACCGCCCCATGTTGGGGCCGGCCCTCCCTCCACTCCAGCCACTCCGCCCTCGCGGAGCGCCGAAGAGATGGGGGGGGAGAAGGGGGGAGGGGGCGGCGGGGGTGCCAGCGCCGTGCTCGCACACAGACACACACACACACGCACACACAAGGATGCACGTTTCCTCAGGAAGCGCGCCGCGTCGCAGGCGCGAGCGCGGGTCTCAAGTGCACACGCGGACATACACGCGCACACTAAGACACACAGACACACATACCCACACACACACACGAATACACAAACGCACGCCCGCACACTCAATGAGGGACGCCCTGGCAAGCGGCCATGGAGGGGCGATCTCATCCCAACCTGTGTGGATCAGAGCGGGGTAGGTCTACGCCTGTCCAGTCTGTCACGCGGCCCCGTTCGCCCTCTTCGCGTCGCCTGCGCGCGGTCTCCGCCTCCCTCGCCTGCTGCGCCTTCTCGTGAGCCTCCACGTCCGGAATCCCGATTGTGGCGATGCGCGGGCGCGCTTGAGGGCGCGGCGGTTCGGTGGACGCCGTGCCAGCGCCGGCGCCCACACGAACGACAACGCCAGCCACAATCCTCGTCGTCGCCCCGCCTCCACCGCCCACTGACGGGGCCGAAGCCCCACAGTGCGCGCCAGCATCCCAGCACCCTCGGACGCGGCGGCCTCTCGCGCACCCTCGAAGCCGCCCTGGGCGAACACCTCTGGAGGCGCAGCCGCGGGCGAAGCCTCGGGCAGGGTCCCCGCCGCTGGAACCACCGGCGCAGAAACAGCGCCCGACGCACTGCGCGCCGCTCGCTCCTGGTACTCCTTCAACTTTGCCTCCGGGATTGCCCCGTCCACGCGCCCATGCCACCCCTTTGCCCCTTGCTGGCCGAAGTGCCTCTTGCAGAACACGCCGCATCCCTCCGCGGGGAAACTGCGGCACTGCGCACCCACTCCATCCCCCCAAGTACGAGCCAAAAATTTCCTTTCATCGATCGTCTTCGGCGTAAAGCGATGCCACTCGCGGTCGGCAGGTGGCGCCCCCACGCCTGGCTCGACCGCGGCAGGAGCCGGGCCCGCGGACGGGACGCCCGAGGCCCTGCCAGCGTCGTCGTCCTCGCCGCCCGTGCTGCCCAGAGCTGGCGGGGACAGCCCGCGCTTCTTGCCCCTGCGCAACGGCGGCTGCGGCTGCCCCGAAGCGCCGGGGTCCCCGTCGCCAGCGCCAGGATCCCCGCCACCCGCCCGACGCCGCTTGCCCGGTGGCTCGACACCCGACGCCTGCTGCCCGGCGGGCGCACTCGGCGGCGCAGACGGCGCGGCAGACGTGCTGGAAGCAGCGCCGCCGCCGCCATCGCCGCTCCCCGCAGACCCCGCCGCGCGCCCGCCTGCATGCCCGAGAGGCGCAGTCGGCGGAGCCGGCGGCGCACCAGACGGTCCCTCACCAGCGCTGCCGCCGGCGCCCCCCGCAGACCCCGCCGCCGCGCGCCCGCCGCCTCCGCCCCGCGGACCCGCCCTGCGCACATACGCAAACACATACGCGCCCATGTTCACCTGGTGGTTTCTGGCGATCTGCGCCCAAGTCTGGAGGTGGACAGTACTGTCGTCGAATTTGGCGTATTCGTTCACGCCCACGGATGCATACGCATAGTAGTGTCCGCTCGTCGCGCTTTCGCCCTGGTGCTCCACGACCCCCGAGAAATCGTACTCGCACTCGGAATCCACAGGCCGCAGAATCTGAGGAAAGCGCACAGGGCGTCTGTCGTACCACTCGCCTATCACCCGCTGCACGATCACGAAGAGCTCGGGCGGCGACCGCTCCCAGCGATTGCCTGTATATACCCTGATGCCTTGACAGACCCCGGCCGCCGCCCTCTGAGCATCATCGAGGTGAGCGTGCGCCGGACATCCTTGCCCTGGCTCACCGACATGCCTTAATTCCAGCCGGATCAACTCCTCCAGATCGCACGGCCCCCGGTAGTCGGGGCCGAGCAAGTCGGAAGGCACCACCTTGAGAAACGTCTTAATTTCCCCCTTGTCCGAACTTGCTGTGCACGCGGCGCATCGCCTCCGCTGCCGAAACGCAATGCCGCAGACGTGCTGCTGGAGCACACTGCGCTGCCCGTGATCCCCCCCTGCGGTGCAAACGGGGTGTTCGGCCGCGGTAACGGCATGGAGGGCGGCCAGGAAGAACTCTGACGCGTCGCATTGCTTCGGTCTCCCTTGCTGATCAAATTCTGCAAATTCTCGCTCACCAAAGAGCCCCTTGCGCGCGGCTATAGCGAGTGGCGCGACGGCGTCGACCCCCTGGACAGAGAGAGCCGCGGCCTGAGCTCCGAGCTCGCACGCCGCGCAAGAGTCTGCACCCAGAGGGCACCGGCCGTGCTCGTGGAGAAGCCGACGGAAGGGAGCCAGGCGCAGCAGCACCTGCGCGACTGAGCTCACGAAGCAAGTATTGCCGAGGTTTGCGATGCCACGCCAGAGCCGCGGCCGCAGTGCCACTGCAGCTCCCTGGTGACCTCCTCCTGGGACACGCCGTAAGCTGCCATGCACAGATCCCGGTCCAGCGGGCGCAGCTCTGGCGGCTCTGCACCATCGCCAACAGTCGCCGCCGCGCGAAACATTTCCCCCCAAAGATCCCTCGGCACGACGGTGCCCCTACCGGCGCCGCGGCCGGCACCCCCGCGCCCACGCCCCCGCGAAGCAGCGCTCCCAGTGGACGGTGCCGCCGCCGCTTCTGCGGTCGCCGTCGCGTCGCCGCCGCGGCCGCGGCCCCTGCCCCGCCCCGCAGGCCCTGCGTCGGGCGCAATGTATGCCGGTGGCACCGTCAGAGCCTGGCCCGGGCGCAGCGCGTGCGAGGGCAGAGGCGTCTGCACAGACGCCGCAGGGGCCACCTCCCCGTCCGAAGGCGCTGATCCAGTGGCGTCGTCGTCGTTGTCGTCGTCGCCCACCTCGTCACCGACGCCCGCTGAGCTCCCCACGGCGCGAGGCGGGCCTGGCGGCGACGCCCGAGGCACCGTCGGCGGCGCGGGCGCCGAGCTCGACTCCGGGTTGCCCCGTCCCGCGGGCCCATCCCCCACGTCCAGCCGTACTCCTGCGCCCTCTGCTTGGCGATTTCGTAACTCGCTTTGAAAATCCTGCTTTCGAAGCGTTGTACCCCCTCGCGGACGTACTGGGGCGGGCCCCGCTGCAGGATTTCCCAGGGCGGCAGGTTGTAGACGAGGACGCGATGGGCCACGCGAACGCGACTGAGCATGACGTACAGGTGCAGCCACCAGTCATCGGCGCCCATGTTCATGGGCTTCTGGAGCACCATGGTGGCCGCATCCATGCCCAGCCCTGCGCCGTCTGCACGGTGCGAACTTTCTCTGGCAGCAACGGGATCTGGTACCTCGTAACCTTCACCTTCCGAAGCTTTCGCTCGCCATCGTCTTCGTAGTAGTGATGGTTCCACTCCCAGGACGCCCTGTGCGGCGCGATCTGCACGACACCTGCTCCGAACCCTAGGTCCTCCGTGAAGTCATCAAACTTGACGAGGACACCGCGAGGCAAACGCTTGCATCGATAATAACCGAGCCTGTGGGCGTCGTGAGTCTTCTTTTCGCGCCAATCCGAGCCCGGCGTCTCGAACTCTCGCGGGTGGAACCGCACGTCCTTGACTACCCCCACGGCGTCCTGGACGATCTGGTGCTTCGCCGTCAACTTCACGGTCAGCCGCACACGCATGCCGATGTACAGCGGGCACATGCCGATGAGGTGACCAGTGTTGTTCACGTTCGGCACCTGCAGCATGGCCTTGTAATGCTCCTCACCGAAGGCCGTGGGGGCTGGGGGCAAGTCCACGGCCTGTACGTACAGCAGCATCTGCCCCTTCTCCCTGGCCTCTCGCACGGCCCGATACTGCATCTGCCTGTGCACGGCCTCCCAGGCGATGCCCATCTCGAACCCGTCTTTGACAGCGGGGTCCTGCAGCCGCTTGTCGTTCTTACCGGGTCGGACCACCCACCCTTGCACCACCCTTTTCTGCTCGGCCGTGAACTTCTTGCCCTCCCTCATGGTCTTCAAGAACCCCGGCATGAAAGGGCAGGGCGCGTGCGGAGTAACGAGCCTGTCCTTGAAGCGGTGCGTCTCGTACAGAAACATCGCGTGGGTCACGCCGTCCAAGAATATCGACTGCCCATTGCGGACGTGAACCCACTGGTCGGGTGCCTCACGCTGCAGCAGGGAAGACCTCTTGCCTTTGCCGCTCACAGGGCCCAGCTGATAAAAGTCACCCAGGAACATGACAATCGGAGCCTTCCCGAACATGTGTCCCCGCTCCATGTACAGGTCCACGTCGCAATTGTGCGTCGCCTTCCGGGCTTTGCACATGCGAAACGATGCAGCGCCGAGAAGCGCAGGCGGCACCATGGACACCTCCTCCACGATGACGGCCTTGAGAGCGTTCATGCGGTCCACGAAATCATCCTCGACTTTCTGCCCGGAGAGCCTAGCGATGGTCAAGGCCTGCTGCCCGCTCAGCCCGAAGCCGCTGTGGATCGTCTCCCCCCCGATGACGCGCGCAGCGCTGTTCGACGAGGCCACGGCGATCTCCGATCCCTTGCCGAACACCTCGGCGAACAGACGCCGCAGCAGTTTCACCACCTCCGTCTTCCCCGTCCCGCCCTCCCCGTGCAACAGGAGAGCCATCTGCTCCACCGGCTTGGGGCTTTTTCCGCTGCGCAGATCTTCCTCGTATGCCACGATGGCCTCCACCTGGCCCACGACCAGGGCGACCACCGCCTTCTGCTCCTTATTGAACGTCACCGGGTTGTCCGCCCTGGTCGCCCACTCGTCCAACAGCCTCTGCGCGATGTCGCGCGCCCGCGGCGGCCGCTTCTCGTCGCCGGCAACCGCGGGCGCCGGCGGCCGACCAGGCACGAGCGCGGCAGGCGCCGAACCCGCGAGGCCGCCCCCCCCGTCGCCATCCCCAGGCAAGCCCTCAGCTCCCTTCTTCCTGTATCGGAACGCCTCCTTCTGCTGTGCTTTGCCTTCCTCGAACTGAGAGTCGCCCAAGTCGAGACCACCGAATCCGGTCTGCCTTCCAGTACTCGCGGCAGCAGGCTGCGGCTTATGGTCTCTCGCATAACCCTCAAGGAAGATGTTCTTATAGACCAGGCTTTGTGACGACCCACGAATTTGCTCCAACTGGGCCACCGCGGGCACCTCGCTATCCGGCACGGCGAACCTGGCCTTCTGTCGGTGCGCCGCCCACGCTTCGTCCGCCTCGCCCTCGTCCACCTCCTCAGCAAAACCGTCGAAGGCTCCGCCACCGGCGCCCGCCCCCTCCTCCTCGTCCGCCTCCCCGGCAGGCCGATTCTCCGCTGGCTGCAGCTCAGAGTACACAAAGTCCTTGGCCTCCGGACGAGTCTTGATTCGCGGCCGCCCTTTCGCCTCCGCCTCCACGTCGAGGTTCGTCGCGACCTGGACGGTCCAGCGCGCCATGAACTCGGCGGCGCTGGGGCGCTGTGCAAAATGGCCCGGGCCCTCCTCGGAGCCGCGATCCAGATCGATGTCCTCGATCGTGAACCACTTTCCAGCTCGCCGCTCGCAAAGCTCGTACTGCCTGGACAACGCCACCTGCTTCGCCCACCACTCCTCCCAGGCAGGCTTATGCTTCCCGGACGCGTCGACACCGGCCCTGTAGGGCGCCCAGGCTGCCGCCCCCTTCTCAGCCGGCTGCAACGGGCGAAAAATCACCGACTTGAACAGCGCGTTCACCTCTTCCTCTTTCTCCTTCGAAGGCATCGCGAAGCCGAAGAACTTGGGCACCCTGAACGGCGCGCCGACGCGGAGCTTCTGCACTCGGGAGGCGGCGGCCGGGTGCGAGTCCGCGAACGCGTACGTCTCGAAGTCCTGCGCGTCGAAGTGGAGCGGGTTGGCCTGAGCTGTGTACACGTACATGGCGTAATGGTACATGCCCATGGACTTCAGGGGCTCCCTGTCGCCGCGATGCAGCCAGTCCATCTTCATGTCGTGCTCCTGCCGTGCCCGGTATTCGACGGCCTGCTGCTGCTGCTCCTGCTCGGGCTGGCCCTCCCCAGCAGCACCGGCACCCGCGCCCTCCCCGACGACGCCGTTGACGACCTCGGCGCGAAGCGTTGCGCGCCCCTCGCCCAGCGCATCCATGATACCGCCCCCCCCCTCGCCGTCCTCTTCTCCCGCGGCCGGCTGGTCCACCTCGATGTCCTCTGCGCGGGGGTCGGTCCAGAAGTCGTCCCTTTTCTCGTGAACGGCGTGGCTTGCCTGGAACGCCAGCGCCACGATCCCCTTGCAATACAGAGTCCAGGTGTCATGGGAGCAGTAGCACTCGTGGCCATACTGCATCTGAAACATCATCTCGGGCAACTTCTTCAGGAGCGCCCGGTGCGAGCTGGTCGTGAGCTTGATGATTGTTCGCCTGGCAGAGTCGAGCACTCCGCCCCAGCCGCTGCGACGAGCGACAGCAGCGGCCCGGGCCCCGTCGACGTCCTCCTTGCCCTCCTCCTCCGCCGCCTCATCCGCCTCCCGCTCCGCCCTCTGCTGGAGTCGGAGCCACTCCAACCCGGTGCTCTGCGCGTGCAGCACTCCGAGGTCTCCCGCGATCGGCCCCGCCTTGGTCGTGTAGTCCGTCTGGTAGTGCGCCATATTGATGGCGTCCATGAACACGGCCTCCAGGGAGTGCAAAACGTGCTCCCGCAGGCTGCCCGGCGGACCGCTGCCGCTCGCGCCAGCAGCTGAGGCGGAGGCGGCGGGCGAGGCAGGCGCGCGCGATGCAGGGCCGCCAGAGGCCGCGCTCGATGCGGCGCGGCCCGGCGCCCGCGACCTCGGCTCTGTCTCGACGGCTGATTCTGCCAGCTCGCGCTCCGCGCGCAGGTCGCTGTAGTAGCCCAGGCCCTGCTCCCCCTTTTTGAACACGAACCCGGGCCGGCTGCCGTCGTAACAGGAAGCCGCGCAGAAGCTCGCGGTGTCCTCGCCCTGTGGATCTGCCGGCCCGACTGCCTGCTTTACGCCGCTTTGTTCCGGCGTCGGCGGAGGCGGCGGACCCAGGTCATACGCATCGACCAAATCGAACACATCTTCATCGCCCCCACCCATGTCCCAGATGTCCCCCGCGTCGGGATCGTCCATCGTGGTGGTCGGCGCCCCGCCGAGCAAGCCGCCTCCCCTGGGCAGGCCGAGGCGGCGGCCCACGGGCAGGCGCGCCCCCCCCGCCGCAGGCGCGCGCACCGACCCCTCGCCCGCTCCGCCCACGCCCTGAGTTGCGGCCGACACCCCTGATTCCGTGGAACCTCCGCTCTGCCCGGCGCCCTCGTCGCAACCGGTGCCGCCAGTCTCGGCCCCAGCCAGCGCCTCCGACGCGTCGCCGACCGGCTCGGCGAACGCACCAGGCTCCGGAGGCGGCGGCACGGCCGGGTCGACGTCGGCCGCGGACGCGCCCCCGACGCTGTCGTCGCCGGGCAGGTCGAGCACCACGCGGTCCAGACACTGGACGTCCAGGTTGCTCCGCAGACACACCTGGCCCACAGGGTTCGTGCTCCCGTGGTACGGGTGGTACCGCACCACGTCGACGCGACCAGCTCTGCCGTACCGGTTGCAGCGGTGCGCCCACGGGCCGTAGCCTTCAGCCGGAACGTCGCCCAGATCCAGGCGCTCGCCAGGCGGGTTCCACTGCCCCTCCTCCAACGGGCCGCACGCGTACTGAACCTTCGCACCTTCCGGAAGCACCAAATCCTTCCCCTTGCGCAGGCGCCGCCAGACGAGAGAGGCGGCCGGGCGCTTCCTGGACGGGTGGCTGTACACCGCAGTCTCGTACTCGTGGTAGAAGCCAAGCCGGCACACCTTGCAGTGCTGAGGCACATCGTCGTTCGTCTTGTGCTTCCAGCACGTGGGACCGCACCTGTGCAGGTGGCCACGGATGATACACTTGCGCGCGTCCCGCGCGAAGCAGCCCGCCCAGGTGCGCGCCTCCTCGTCCGGGCGGTCCGCAAAGTGCATGGCCGCGGTGCCGCCCGCGCGCTCGCGGTACGCAGGCTTGCGGCGGTACTGCGGCTGCAGCGTCACGTGCGCACCCGTGAGAGGCTCGCCAAAGACCGCCGGGTACTGTGCCCGCTGCTCATGGGGATCGGGCTCTGGATCTGCACACGGCGCGAACGGGCGCTGCCGGCGCGGACCCTCAATTGCGGGCTGCTCCTGCAGCATCGCTCGCTCCTCTCCGAGATCGATCTTCATCATGGCCGCAACCTCGTTCCGCAGCTCTTCTGTGGACAATTTCTTGTCATCACGGACAGAGCGGCGCCCCGCGTCGTACTCCGGCTTGAGAAGCTTCCCGAGCTGACGGCGCGAAGCGCCAGCGATCGCATGGTACTGCAAGGAGAGGTCGTCCTCCTCCAGCTTCCCGTCCGCGAACGCGAGACGTCGATCCCGCGGGGCGAGCGGAAGCGGCGGCAGCCACTCCCGCCCGCCCCGCCCGTCCAAGCCCAGCTGCCGGCCCACCTCCTCCGCCGCGTCGAACTGCACGCTGCCGACCCGGGCGAGCACGGCCTCCCTCCACTTCCTCAGACGCCCCTCGAGGCCTTCGACGTCCCCCGAGCGCAGCTTCGCGAGGAACGCGCCAGTCATCGGGTGCAGGCGCCACAAGTGGATGTGCGGATGGATGCCGCCGCGCCCCTGCGACTCCACGGGGCCGAAGTACGCGCGGACGAGCCCGAACGCTCCACACGCCCCCGTGGCGGCCACGCCGTCGGAGACGCCCGTGGCCCCGCGCTGCGGCGTGACGCCGACGACATGCTCCAGGAACAGTTCCAGCATGAGGTTCGTGACCATGGCCTGCGACACCGGGTCTGCGGCCACCCGCCGCAGCATCTCCCGCGTCGAGGGCATCACGGGAGAGGTCTCCTCCAGCAGCCGCCATTGCTGCACGGAGGCGCCCTCGTACATCAGGGACACCATCAGATTCCGAGTGTCCGCGATGTTCGGCGTCGTGAACACCAGGGGCGGACCAAAGAGCCGGGTGTAGCTGGTACTGATGTGCCGCAGCGTGGTCCGGTGCGCGTCGGAGCCGACGACATCGCGGTTGCTGAGCAGCATGCTGCGCAGCGCGCTCTTGACGTTCCGGGGCACGCCCTCGTGGCCCAGGGCCTGCTTCAGGCCCGCCCCCCTGCCGAGCTCGGCCACGACCAGCGCCAGATCCTCCGGCGTCAAAGCGGCCAGGTCCGCGATGCTTTCCCCGAGGCGGTGCTTGCGCACGAATAACCTGGCCGACTGAATGATTGCCTTTCTGCGCCAGAGGCAATACTGGGCCGTGAGCAGGTCTGCGTGGCGACGCCAGCGCGGCACGGGCGACTCAGACGCGGCGGGCGCCTTCGCAGCGTCGGGCGCGGGCGCCCGCGCAGCGTCGGGCGCCGAGACGTCGTCGGGGACCACGTACTCGAGCTCCTCGCGAGCCATGAGGCACCGGCACCACTCGTCGTACGTCAACTTTGCGTCCCTCTCGAGTCCGAAGACGCCGTCCCCATACGGAAACGCGACAGGGTCGAAGGCGCTCCAGAAGCCGGGCGAGAACATGCTGACAGGCTCGGTTCCAGTGGGCACGACGACCCGCACCGCGCGCCTCGCACCCCCGGCCTCGGCGCCCCCGGCCGGCGCGCCGCCGCCGCCGCCGCCGCCGGCCGCGCGCTTCCCGGCAACTCCTGGAGGAGGCCGCGTGGCCTGAATCTTCTGCTCCGTCTGCTCCAACTTCTTTGTGAGCGCCTCCTTCTTGCAGTTGGTGAGCAACTTCGCAGCCTTGCGGGCCTCTTCCGTGGCCTCCGCCAAGCGCCGGTCGAGATCTCGGTCCTGGAAATTCTCCATGCCGTCGAACTGCCGCGTTTCTGCCTCCGCGCGCTGCTTCTCGCGCGCAATCTCCTCCGCCCTCTGGAGGCTGAGGTGCACATTCGCCCACTGCTTGTCCAGATCGGCCATACTGCAGTGAACGTGGGGGGTTGTAAGAGTTACGGGACTTGGTAAGTGAGTTGGGCCAAGTTGTAAATCCAGCTAAGTAGTTGCAAGTACTTGCAAGTAGCAGACATGTTGCTGGACGCAAAACATTTTTCTGTTGGGGGATCGTATTCTACACCACGCGAGACGCAAGCTCAATGTGATGAATCACTGCAGATTTTCATAAGATCAATGCGATCGGGCGCAAACAACGCATGTCATACACGGCCGCCTACCACTTGAACATCGGAGGCACAAAGGCGATCGAGCCACCTCCACTGCGTCTGCAAGCCTTCGGGCGGCTCGCAATCCTCCTTATCCACAACGACGCGCGCCCCATGTATTGCGCAAGTGCGCACGGCTGTTTTTAAGCTGGCCCAGTGTGGTTTGGGCCGCGAGAGCACGCGTGCATTTGGAAATTCACGTACATGGGGCACGCGCACTGTGAATTCGGTGGTTTGCCAACAGCCCTGCACCATCGCTGTGATGATGTCGGTCGTGTGAACCAACTGCACGTCATCGTCGGTCTCGACCAGAGACAACACCCCAATGGTATCGTCGTAACGAGTAACAGTCCAAACAGAAACCAACGATATCATAGTTCCACTGACGGAAGCATGAAACCAAACCTCGCCAACAGCCTTGTTGCCACCTGGCACTGCAAACAAAACAATGTCCCGAGAATGGCAGACAGTCAAGGAAGAACAACGAGCCGCCATGGCCGTGGTGACGGACTCCTGATCGAGCTTGGCGCCAAGCCTCTCCTCCAGGAATCTGTGCATTTTCTTTGGTGCCGACCTTTCGGGCTTCATCAGGTGCGGCGTAAAATCGAACGCGTCGGTGCTTTGTAGGTTTGCCAAGTGCAGGCATGTAACCTCAGACAACACGCTCTTCTCTGAAGCTTCCAACTGCAAGATATCATTGAGAAAGCGCTTCGGCGTCTTGTGTTTTCTCTCGTGCACGAAGCACGAAAGAAGCGTTTGAAATTTTTGCAGGTGCCTGGGAAAATGGATCAGCCAATGGTATTTGGGGGTCATGTACTCCTGCCACCCTGCTGCTTCACATGCGTCGATGAAATCATTGGTCCTCCCCCTGAGAGTGGCGGGCGATGCGTGGCCTGAAACCCCTGCAAGTATGCACCATATCAGGTCGCACATGCGAACGAAGGCGGCGCACGCCGCTCGAGCAACCCCTTTGGGCAAAATGATTTTCATAACAAACACGTACATGACGGGAAGCAATGACAATGCCTCGCTCGCTTGGCACTTGAACGATTTAGCCTTCACGTTGGACGTCTCGCGGCCTTTGAGAAATAGGTTCGCCAAGTTGCGCCCGCTAATGCCCCCGCGGGGCAAGGACCATAGCCCGACGTACTCATGCAACCTAGCGTACAGGTCCGACACCCCGTCGCTCTTGCAGGCAGCAAGGAAAAGGAATGTGGTGATGTTGAAAACACCCCGAATAAAGAATGCATGCATCCAGTCGTGGCAATACTGGTCCACTGGAAGAACGACGGTATCCAGCTGCGGGTCGAGCATCATGTTCTCTGCATTGTGGTTGAAACCGAACGCCTGTTCACGAATCCTGCGGAAGCGATTACCCCGCGCGCCCGCAACACATCGCCAGGGTGCGCCGAGCGCAGAGGACAGGCGATGCGCCGCACGAGCGCGGGGAATCGCGCACTTGATGCCCCCCCCCCCCCCCCCCCCCCCCCCTGCCATCCCCCAAGAAGAGATTGAGGGCGGCGAGCGGTGATGAGGAGGGGGATGATGAGGAAGAGGAGGATGAGGAGGGGGATGGGGAGGAGACGGAAGGATGGCAGGGGGGGGGGGAGGGGGGAGCTCAGGCGGTCAAGGGAGATACCTCTTCCAACCCCCATTGTCCCCCTTCGGGAATCATTGAGCGTGCGCGTGCAAGAATTGCAACGCAGCAGGTCGGCGTTGATTCGTGCGTTTCCATAAGTGATCTGGGCGCAGCAGGCTGAATAATACACTGTAGCAACACAGCAAGTATTTGTATCATCCATGTGATGGTGATCTGGGCGCTGTGTATAATCCGACCCAGTAGAAACGCAGCAGGCCGAATCCGACCCAGTAAGAGGGGTCCGACAGAAACCCAATGGAGCCCCATTACCGCTCAAGAGCGCCCCATGAAAGCTTTCCCAAAAAGGCAGACGAGGCAAGTTTAAGCACTCTCGAAAAGCAATGCATCCTCTTCGTAGTAGTAGTAGGTGTGGTAGTGGTAGTGGTAGTGGTAGTGGTAGTGGTAGTGGTAGTGGTAGTGGTAGTGGTAGTGGTAGTGGTAGTGGTAGTGGTAGCGGTGGTAGTAGTAGTAGTAGTAGTAGTAGTAGTAGTAGTAGTAGTAGTAGTAGTAGTAGTAGTCGTAGTGTTAGTCGTTGTAGTAGTAGTAGTAGTAGTAGTGGTAGTAGTATTAGTAGTAGTAGTAGTATCAGTCGTCGCAGCAGCAGCAGCAGCAGTAGTAGTAGTACTAGTATAGTAGTAGTAGTAGTAGTAGTAGTAGTATTAGTAGTAGTAGTGGTAGTAGTAGTAGTAGTAGTAGTAGCCTTAGTAGCAGTAGTAGTAGTAGTAGTAGTAGTAGTAGTAGTAGTAGTAGTAGTAGTAATACTACTACTACTAGCAGTCGCAGTTGCAGCAGCAGTAGCAGTCGCAGTCGCAGTAGCAGTGGCCGTGACAGTAACAGTAGCAGTAGCAATAGCACTAACAGTAGCAGTATATAACAGTAGCAGCAGCAGTGGCAGTAAACGGTTCGGCATCATCACCTCAACTCGCCTGGGCACCGTTTCTGGATGGGTTAGTGGGATATGCGAAGCGCCAGGCATTTGCAGCCCCCCCCCCTGCAAGTCTTGAAGTCAGCGTTGCTGTCTGTGGCGCGATGCGCAGCCAATCTGCGAACACTCCCTCTGATGTCGTCGTTCGTGGCGAAATCAATGTCGCGCTCGCGCATGACATCTGCCCGCATCAAGGTTAACCCGTCTTCGTCCTGCAGAGAGCTATCCATCGCAATGACGTTGCGGCACAGCATGCAGCACTTTGTACCAGCATCACCTTTAATCAACCAAATCAATTTCTGAGCCCCTCCGTCTTGCAGAACCATTCCGAGTTTGCAAAATATTCTGATCGAGGGACTCAGCGAAATGCCAGTCGTTTGGAGAGAACATTGTGGGTTACAAAACAAATGTTTCACAAGCAGCTTGAAAGCTTGTGCAACGCCTGCGTGGATATCGCACACCCGTTTTGACCGCAAGGCTGCTAAACAAAACCACGCATCCTCTTGCGAAAGCACTTCGGGCCCCAACTCCAAAAATGAAGCGTAGAATATCCACATTTTCCTTGCGTTGTCAGGCGACAATTGATTGCCAGGCGTCACTTCGTCGCCGTACATGATCAAAGACCATGGTCTGTCGAACGTGCTCGGCTTCGTCGCCAAGGTTCTGTTGATGAGGTCCCGCCAGCTTTCGCACTGTGAGAAAGCAACGCATAACAGCGCAGGCAAGTTCGCAACAGTAAACCTCATCGGGGACGGGCTGGCATTGCATTCAATCTCGCCAAACAGCGCGCCATACTGCGTTTGCTGATTCATAACAGCATCCCTGGCGTCACGGATTTCCCTCCGAGACGCAGTGAAAGGCTCGTATTGGGTTCCATCCAAAAGTGCCGACAACGCAGTGGCAGACATATGAGGGCATTTCCGCCTCAAAGACTCTATCCTGCGATACTTTGCATCCTTCTCGCCGCTCATGGCGCGGCAGCCACGCTGTCCGCGCAGCGAACGACGCAGCTTTGAGCCCAAATGGCAGCTGCGAATCACGCATGCTGGACAGCACTGCGTGGGAACGTTTGCACTGGCGCCTGCGCGCCCTGAACGCAATCTGAAAGTGCAGGCGCCCCTGCATGATATAAACTCCCGTTGCGCGCGCCAAAGGCAGATGATGAGCCTAATGCCACGTTTATCCGCCAGCGCGCGCCCGAACATATGTCTACGTCGGGTCTGACACGTATCTCGCCAATGTGCCCCCTGCACAGCGCGCGAACCCCATGCAAATACCTGCAAACAATACTGCCCGCTTCCAGCCATAAATGCACCCCTGCGCACCCCCCGACATGCCAGCGCGCATTCATATTTCCAGGCAGTCGTGCGGGCAAGACGGATGGCCCTGCACTTGCAATCATGCATGCATCCCGCTACCACCCCGCGCACCCCAAGCCATGCGCCCATGACAACATACCCGACATATTACGTTGCGCGCTGCCACGTCAACATACAGGCACGAATCCTGACAGCAATCGGCTGCGCGCGCGCTGCATCATCGTGCAAGCCCGTTCGCACGTCGCCCTTCTCTTACTCAATCTCCTCACAACCGCAATGGCACTCAATGCTCTTGCACACCCTTCTTCCGTGCACAGTGCATCGGCGAAGTCCGAACTTTCGCGCCAAATGGTGCCCAGCATCCCACGCGGAAATGTATACGTGTATAATCATATTCATATGTACCATGTCGGCATTCGCATGTAGAGATGCATAGACGTGTGTGTGTGTATATATATACATATACAGCCGCACCTGAGCGTCTATATACACGACATACATACTCAAACCTTCAATGAATGCAAACATAAAGCGAACGTCAGCGTGAAAGTGCAGCCCCCTCCCTCCCCTGGAGCTGGCATTAAAGCACACCCCGCGCGTGATGCAATCCCTGCAGGTGTCCTGCAGCAGATCACGTATAATGCCAGCGAAATCTGCACGCCAGGTGCACCGATGCTCACGGGGATGGCGCGCTGAGTTCCAAGGGGGGTTTCTTACTGTGCATGGTTTATTTTGCAAGGGACATGTCTTCGTCGGCCTCTCTGCTCGAACCTCCTTCCCCGAACTGCAAATGATGCGAGCGGCTAACAGGGCACCCCATCTATTCGCACGCGGTGCAATAGCAACCTGCCAATCCTATGCATCAACGCCAAAACTGGGATGCAACATCACATAACTCAATCATGCTGTTTGGATTTCCAAAGCTCGCTTGCCTGCCTGTACGTATCCCTGGCAAACGTGAGCTGCTGCTTCTCGTTGCGGCCGTTGTGTTTGGACCACGTGAGCGCCCTGCCGTACCACTTAGAAGCATACGCGTTGCAAGACGTCTGGCGGTCCTCTGGTCCAAACAACACCTTGAACTCAACTACTTTAGCAGCACTATAGCCTGCGGGCCTCTTGAGCGCGGGCGACCCGACGGGCTTTTTAGCAACTCCAGGTGCCACGGCAGGCTTCTTGCCAACAGCCTTCCCCTTCTTCTTGGACTTGCCCTTCAAGGCATTGAACGCCTTCTCCTCATAAGTTTCCTGGTCCACCCGATCACCATCTGTAGCAGCCGCTGCTGTTTCGGCGCCGACGTCAGCGGGCGCTGCCCCGACAGCGGGCGCCGCCGCCGCATCGACCATGGCGAGGGGGGTTGCCGCGGGCTCACCTGCGCTGTCATGCGCAGCAGTCTTAGGCGGAACGGTCTTGGGCGAAGGCTTGAACGACGTCATTGGCACGTGCGGCACCACGCTGCCTGATGACTTCCTCGACTCGTACACGTCGCAGACATGCGCAGCCAACTGCTCGATGGAGCACGGCCCATGTTTGCCACCACGATTGCCCCCAACGGCACCGTGAGTGCCCCAAGGGCCAGCCCGTTCATTAGTCAACAACTTGCTGTCAGAACGCAAGGGTACATGCTTCCCAAGTGTGATGTACGAGTCGATGAACTTTTCCACAGGCGGGTCGTCGGCGTCATAAGCTGCATTGAAAACCGACGCTGGTAAACTCGAGGGGCTCTCGGGATATGCGAGGATACGTGACCTTGTGAACGGCCCTGCCGTATCCTTCATATACGAAACGATATCACGGAACGTGTTGTAAATGCTATGGTAACTCGGCCAGTGCTTCATGTGCGCGTGCTCGCAGTGGAGCAATACAACAACAGCCCATTTGATGCACTTATCGTGCCCTGGATGCGTGAGCCCCAAGCGGTGCAATCGCGTTGAGATCACATTGATTTTTTTGGTCTCGGATGCCCTGAAGTCCTCGAGAACTGCCCAATCTTTTGCCGTAAGATAATTGTATAAATGAGTCAACGACTGCGTGGCAATATCTGCACTCTCTGGCGCACCTGTGGGTACGACAACAGCTGCTACCTTGCAATCGATTGCAGTCAACACTGCATCCCTCACGTTTTTTACAGTGCACATCTGCTCCACACGGTCAGTGAGGTCAATCGCATCTTGGGCTGACAAGCAGGGCAAGCTCGCAATCCGAACGCATAGGGATGAAGACAACTTCTCCTGCAGATCAGGGTTGTCGCACTTAGCGAGCAAAGCAGAAAAATCCTGAATGTCACGCTTGATGTCATCAATGCTTGCCATGAGTGCAGTATGGTGAAATCGGACAGTACGACAACCAGATACAGCACGCGCAGCCCTCAGGGCTTGAGCAAATCATGGCAGCACATCGGCGGCAACGAATGACAACATGCGCGTTCGCGCAGGCTGACAACATGCGCGTTCGCGCAGGCAATAACGTGAGAACGGGGTGGCCAGCTTGACTTCTCAGGACAGGCTGGGTGGGAGTGACAATAACATGCGCATGAGCAGCAACGCAAAGCACTGGGCAAAGATGAGAGGGAAGATGGTTCGAGCGCACCGCTCGCAGAAGTCAGCGCGGAAGAGGGCATCGTCCACCGACGCGCGTGCTGAAACTCGCACTGGCCAAACGCCAGAATGGTGAAGAGCACACGCATTCACATCGTCGTCGTCGTCGTCGTCGTCGTCGGCGGCGGCGGCGGCGGCCAAAATCATCAAATTCTCCGGAGTTTTTGGGTCCAATCCACGGGTGGTAGGGGGCCCCATGGCCCCCTGTGGGCCGAAGGTGGTGGCATGGCCCCCCCCAATGAAGTCCCCAGGGCTAGAACTAGCATGGGCACTCGTTCAAGAGACCGAGGTCGTCGTCGTCGTCGTCGTCGTCGTCGTCGTCGTCGTCGTCGTCGTGTATCGTTGGCGCCCTACGGCGGCAGCTCAGTGCCCAACGTGGCTCAGTGCCTAACTGGACTCGGAACTGGACTCGGAGTCGGAGGACGGGCGGCCTCCATGACGGATCGGCGGCGAGTATGGCCTGTCCGCTGGGCCCCGATTGCACGGCGGGACATAGTCCGCGGCGATCACGAGCGGGCGCTGTCCTGCTTTAGCTGCGGCTGCTGCTCCTGCTGCTGCTGGTGGTGGCGGTCCTGCGTTGGCTGCTGGCGGCGGCGCTGCTGCTGCAGCTGCCGCGGCTGCTCTGGCTGCTGGTGGTGGTTTTGCCGCTGCTGGTGGCGGTCCTTTTTTAGCTGCTCCTGCCCTTGCTGCTGGTGGCGGTGGCGGCGCTGCTCCTGCTGCCTGAGCCGCCCTGGCTGCTATCTTTGCCTGCGCCTTGGCATGCATCGCCAGCGGGCCCACGTCGGTGTTCGCCACGAGGTCAAGGCGAGCCGCCGTCGCCCTCAGCTGGTTCGCCGCCCGCGCGGCATCTCGCTTGAACCCCCTGGCGACCTCTCTGATGGCGGAGTTCTCGGCCTTCAACGCCGCGACCTTCGCCGCCAGTAGCTGCTCGCGGCGGGTTTGCTTAGGTGGCATCGGAGCTGTATATGGATGCGCTGGTGTAGGCGCTGGTGTATGGATGCGCTGGTGTAGGCGCTGGGGTTGGCCTAGGCGCTGGCCTAGGAGCTAAGCCAAAACGGCTGCGGAGGAGGGGGCTGAGGGTGGCGCAGGGAGGTGCGGTGGGGCGAATGGGGGCACACAGGGAACAATGGGGCGTCGGAGATTGCATGGATGCATACCTGGTGGGTGCAACTCTGGTGGATGCAGGTCTGCATGAAAATGCAGGGGGGGGAGGGAGGCGAGGGCCAATCGAACAGAGAGCGGACATCAACATGCATGCAACTGCACTCGGTGCAACCATGCCCTATCATGGTGCCAACCCCTGCGGACCCCGCATGTCCAGAACGCGATATCGCATGAATGGGCGTGCACATCAGGTGCAATCACAACCAAATTAGCAATCATGGTAATCGCACGCCCCCCTCCCGCGGCAGAGAGAATGGATACATTTTGGCGCTCCGCGGCGGACCAGCGCGACTCAGCGGAGCGCTGCCCGCAGCGGACTGTCCCAGTCAGGAGGCCGATGCGACGCCTTTGCAGCGCCTCGGTGGCGTCTGACCGAGCAAGATGGGGCTCTTATGCCCCCTCGGGGGCTGAAAGGCTAAGTGCGCGATAAAGTGTGATCACACTTCTTCGTCCAAGAAATGCGCGCCAGAAAGTGTGATCACACTTTTGGGTGATGAAAAGTAGCACCTTAAATTGTGATAACACTTTTGCGCGCGGAGTTTCACCACCCAAAAGTGTGATCACACTTTTGGGTGCTGCATCTCTCGCGGCGCGAATTGTGTTCTCACTAGGCTGGCAGCTGCCGTGGCTCGCCCACAGCTGCGGCGCCGACCCCCTCACCAGGCGGGCCAGGCGTGCGCGCACACCAAATCTCGGCTGCCTGATGCAGCACCTAGCTCATTGGATACCGATTCTTGCCCTTGCCCTTGGTCGTCGTGATGCTGTCGAACCTGACGCGAGCCGCCTCCAAGAGCGAATCGCACGTGGCCCAGTCTCCCTTCTCGTACGCGTCGAAGACCTCCTGGGAGCGCTCGTACCAGTAGCCCGAGCCAGCCGCGATCTCACCGACCTTCGTGCCCTCGATGATCAACTCGAGCGCCTGCCAATTCCTGTTCGCCCAGTGGTCAGCCATCCTCATCAGCCTCGCGCTCCACCCGCTCCGCACCTGCTCCCCGCTGTTGTTGTAGCGGTGGTCGGGCCCAGCCATTTGGATTGGCGGCGGCGGCGCGGGGGGCTGCGGCGGAGGTGTCGACGGCGGCCTCGGAACCTTGCCGTCGGCGCGCGGGACGGCTTTGGCGTCGGCGCTGGCGACGGGCGCGCTGTCGGCGCGCGGGGCGGTGTCGCCCACGGCGTCCACGCCTGACTTCTCCTCCAGCGCCTTCTCGAGGAACTCAGCGTAGGGCATGATGTCCAGGTAGGGAAGGGCGTCGTCGCACATCCCCTGGGGCGACGCACCCAGTCGCAACGCACGCCCCGCCCCCATGGAGTGACCAATCGGGCCCACGAGGCCCATGTCGAAAGTTTCATGCATCAAGACCTCGGGCCTCATGAACCCCGACCCGAAAATAAACCAGAAACAAACGATAATCGGTCACTCCACGGATCAGCGGGGCGAGCGTTGCGATTTCGGGTCGGCGCTCACCGCGCAAAGCGAGGTCGGCCACTCCTTCGGGTCCCCGTCGCCGTTGGCGTAGATGCAGCCGTCGGGGTAGCCGATGGCGGACGCGACGTCCAGCGTGCTCGAAACCAGCCACTTGCCAATCTTCTTGACATCGTCCACCACGTAGAAGAGGAACAGCTCGCTGGCGTTGGGCGCTTCTGCATCCGCTGCAGGCTCCTGCCGCCAGATCGGCGAGTTGTTCACGTGACCAGTCTTGTACCAGACCCCCTGCAGGGACTGCACCAGGTCATCGTGCTCGGCCGTCTGGGCGCCCTCCAGCCGCCGAATGGCCAGGGAGTCGACGAACCTCGCCTGGCGCTCGCCCTTCCTGGCCTCCACCGCGTTGAGCTGCTGCTGGCACTCAGCGGTCTGGCGACGGCCCTCGACCTTGGCACGCTTGGCCGCGGAGCCCTCGGTGTCCAGGGCGTCGTCCTCTGGAGGGCGTCCAAAAACATCAAATTCTCCGGAGTTTTGGGGTCCAATCCACGGGTGGTAGGGGGCCTCATGGCCCCCTACCATGGGCCGAAGGTGGCGGTAGGGGGCCTCAGGGCCCCCTACCACGAAGTCCCCAGGGCTAGACCTAGCATGGGCACTCGTTCAAGAAACCGAGGTCGTCGTCGTCGTCGTCGTCGTCGTCGTCGTCGCCGTCGTCGTCGCCTCGTCCCGTCTTGGGCTCGGCAGATACGATTGGGGTCGATTAGGTCCCCGCTATCGTCGTCGTCGTCGTTATCGTCGTCGTCGTCGTCGTCGTCGTCGTCGTCGTCGTCGTCGTCGTCGCCGTCGTCGTCGTCGTCGTAGTCTCTGTCGTCGGCGTTGTCGCCGTCGACTTTGCGATGGTGCAACGAATGCCCAATGCGACGCGTTACAAGTTTGGTGTAAAATCGAATGCGGTTAGGGTTGGTTGGTTGGTTGCGAGATCCGCTATCCGTATCCGCCGCCGTTTCGGTTTCAAGTCCAACAAATGCGTCGTCGTCGTCGTCGTCGTCGTCGCTGTCGTGTCGTTCCGTCTTGGGCTCGGCAGGCACGGAAAGCGGATCTCGCCATCCAATGTGATTGTGACCCATCATGTCCCCCGACGGCGCCTGGGCAGCAGCGCCCTGCGGCGCCTGGGGGCCGCTGAGCATGCTCCTCGCGATGCTCGACATGGGCGGCGGCGGGGCCACGCTGCCGAGGCAGCGACACCCCGCGAGGCACGCGGCCGCCTGAAGCACAAACGGCTACGCGCGACGAGGCGGCAGCTGAAGGCACCGTGCAATTGCAACGTACAGTGTGCACACCTATGCATAAATTGACGTGCACCGATATGCAACCATGACTGCGAGCACAACCGATGAAGACAACAATGCACGCATATACGATCACATTTAAGACGGATGCGCTATGTGGCGCACGAGTTGGCTGCCCAACAACGGTCATGATACCGCGAGACCTAACCTACTCGCAACTACCCTGCTGCCGTGCACCCTCATCCCTCATTCTGCTCACTTGCGCCATCACGCGCACCTGCACTACTCTCACTGCATGCGTCAGCGTCTGAGTCCGTGGCCCTCTTGTAGGCCCTCTTTGTCATCAACATGTTCACGGTTATGCCATGTGCGGCAACGAACTGCACAGCATGACAAATGCTATCATCGCTAGCGTTCACCCAAACGCCGTCCGTGCTTTTCCAGCGTTTCAACATCTGCACAGTGCACTCCTCGAACTTCGACCCATCATCAAGTACAACAGCAGGCAAGCGGACCTCGATAGGGATTGGAGGGCCATCCTTCTGCTCATTGATCTCCTTCTGTGATCGCCTTTTGGGCTTCCTCTTAGGACTGCTCCGCTGAGCAAACAACCTTCGCCTGGGCTTGACCTCGCCCCCCCTCGCAGCAAGAAGTGCCTTGTACCCTGGCGTGTTGGCCAGCGACGGCCTGCTCGTCGACTTCGGGCATGCCTCCACCGAATTCTGCATGAACGCTTTGATCAACGAGAAATCGTAAGGCTGCATCAGGGCATATGTGGCGCCATTGCATTTCTGGACTTTCCTAGGGGCCCAGATGCACTCCCCTATTGTGACCTCAAGCCGCCATCCGACTGACAGCGGGGCAAACATGTGATTGGACAGTGTCGGGATATCAAGTGCTGGACTCGATACGAGACAACTGCGGATAGCGCAAGTGCAATGGGATGCGCACGCGCAGTTGGGAAGTGGACAAGGGGATAAGTGCAATCAAACGCATGCGGCGAGGGAGCAGGTAAGACGGCGGCGACGACACCTGCGATGTCGCAAGACATGGGAGGGGAGCTCCAGCTGGAAGAGAGAGAGAGAGAGAGAGAGAGAGATCGGGGGGTATATGGAGAAAGAGAGATAGAGAGAGAGAGAGAGAGAGAGGGAGAGAGAGAGAGAGAGAGATAGAGAGGGATATATATGGATATATATATAGAGACGTACGGAAGGAACGTCGGCAGGATGGAACGAGATATATAGATGGAGAGATATGAAGAGCGAGGGGCGGGGGGGGGAGAGAGAGAGAGAGAGAGAGAGAGAGAGAGAGAGAGAGAGAGTTTGCGCTACATATATCGCAATATATTAAGGGAGGCCATACCAAACCAGACCAGACCCGACCATGCCATGCCATGCCAGACCAGACCTTGGTGGAGGGCGGGGGGCAGAGAGAGAGAGAGATATGATGTGGACAAGGACTACAAGAATTGTGGTTAATGTGGAATTGCACAAACGAGACGTGCATGATGACATGGGTGCGTTATCTTGCACTGCCCGCTAATGGTCAGAATCCTGTGCCCAGCGCGAATGCGCCACTCTCGCGTGATATAATGAAAACAAGCCTCATAGCGACGGCGTCGTGCGCCTCACAACAGCCGCCGTGCGCCCGAAGGGGCGGGACAAGATGCGATACCAATGCAAATATGACACGTGTACGCGCAATGCTGGACGCGCGCGTGGCGCGCGACGCTGTATCGCATGCCTGGAAATGCGATGCCCGCATGACGAGCGCGCGCGGGGCGAGCGCCCGTGCGCGCGCCCACGTGCGCTGGCGCGCAATGGAACCATATCCATTGCATAGGCGATCACGCCCTGGACCTTTTCTTTGAATCTGCACCGCGCCCTTTCTGACCATCAGGGGCCTCCTCACGCTTGACCCTTTTAGCAGTCTGCAGAGGCACATGCTGTGCTTTGGCTTTGTAGATGAGCAACTTCTCAAACGGCTGAATCACTCTCGTGTTTTTGTATGCCTTGAAAGTAATGTGAACCGTGTTCTGCTGAACGAGGGCAACGTTTGCCTGGTCCTCCTTGTCTGTCTCGCGAACCCACCAGTACGGAACATAGAACACATCTTTGTCGTTCACTTTCTTCTGGTCGGTCGCCCTCGCGGGCGGCGACACGTAGAACACGTTGGGCCCGCACTTTATCTGGGCTGCGCCCTGTGACTCTTCGGGCCTGACCTTGTTCAAGTCAGAGAACGGTGCAAGTACGAGCCTACCCTTTTCGATCTTCTCTGCAGCAACGACGACGTTGGGTGTCAGGCCGTACTGCAAGGTCGCGCCATGTGCCTCCCTGGCATTCGCCTCGAACTCCTTCAGCGCTTTGAAGACCGTGCATCGCGCATCATCAATCTTCATGCTGGCATGCGCTGTCGCGCACTTGCTGATGGAAGTTGGCACAGCATATGGGATTTTACCATTATACGAGCCCCACTCCTTAATGAACTGTGCAAGGGGGACCTTCACATCGAAGGTCGGCTCAGCAAAAGCAGACAACTGCCCCATAGTGACCTCGCTGGAGTTGAAATTTGCAATCTTGTAGAGACCAGCCGCTGGCCCCACAGCGCGCTCGAAAACGACGCCGTCTTTGGCGAAGCCCTTGTTGGCAAGGATGCGCTCTGGATTGCGCAGGTCAGCCTCTGTCATCACCACCAACGTGGCGTGGGAACCCTCTGCTTCGGGCGCCTCTTCGATACGAGTCAGGGACTTCCACTTGCCGTCTGGGTCAACCTCGGTGGTGTAGTCACCAGTCATGGCAATGGCCTCAGACACGAACAGACCGATGATCTCCTCCTGGCCCTTACGAGCGATCCTCTCTGGTCCGACCTTGTCCTTCTGCACCAAGTGCAACAGAGACCGCGTAAAGAACTGCCCGATCAACTCGTCCTCCTGCTCTGTGTCGATTTTTCCAGAGGCGCGAAGAGCGCCCGCGAGGCGATAGCATTTCCCGAGATCCCCGTCGAGCGATATGGCCTTGCTCTTGAAAGCTTTCCCTTTCAGCTTGTCAATGTCGCTGGGGAGCAGCAATCTTGCTACGCCGTCAATCACCTTATCGGACGCCAGGTTCGATAGAAGCGCCGCGACCCGAATCCAAGTGCACGGCTCGAGGTCACTGAGATGCAGGTCAACGACTGCAGTAATGAAATCCTCGCCGAGCTTTTTGTTCGCACCATACGTCTTGCCAAAACGGTCCATGAACCGCACGAGGGGCACGCCCTTCCCGCCGCCGCAGTGCGTAGCAAGCTTGCCAATCTTCTCGATGTAACCCTGTCGGCAGAGATGCAAACCCCTGAATGCCCTGCGTGGCGCAGGCGCGCCCGCCCCCTCGCAGCGCACATAACGAACCAGAACAACGTGTAGACGTGTACATCTGAAATCTCTGTACAGGTAAGCATACATGTATAATTATGTGCATACATACATACATACATGTGTATGGATAACATGAAAATTACATACACGCAATATGCGTGTATACGTACATGTATATAAACACATTTTTTATGTATGTAAACAATCGAAAGTATATGTATATACATGTATCAGTACATGTGCATGTACAACTATATAAACAAAATGTGCATTTCATGCTGCGGGCGCGCGCGCCTGCGCCGCGCGCAATGCGCCCGCATCAGGGCGATGCTGGCGCATTGGCGGGAATGTCAGACGAAGCATGTTGCGAGCTGCCTGCCTGGCACGGGGGCTGGTTCATCTTGACTGCCTCCACGCACGAGCTGAATGAAGAACCCGCTGGCATAAGCTCGGCAAACTCGCTAATGCTCACGCACACCTCGAGCTCGGACATCAAGCTAGCAACGTTGTTGCTCGCATTCAGAGCACGCTGCGCCAAGTCTGGAAGGTGCGGCCATGTGACCTCTGCCTGCCACGGCACAATTGTCCAGAGCCACCCCTTGGTGATGGCATTCTTGAAACGCGGGTCCCTGCACAAACCCTCGGCGTTCAACTTGCCGCCCGACGCCGAATCAGCCAAACTCGGCTCCGAAGTTGCGCACCCGAACTTCGCGGCCTTGAAAAACTGCGTTGTGTGGCCTGTGCCAACAGAGAGGAACCGCTCGCTGCCCGACGCTGGCGCCAACATGCCCTTGCTGGCAGAAATGAGCTTCTCATTGAAAGCCACCTGGCTGGACCTCATCGGATCCATGGGCATGCGCTCGAAAGCCACACCCTTCTCGAGCTCTGCAGGGTCCACGCCGATCTGCTTGAGCATCGCGCCGACGCGGTGCACGTTGTATGCATTGACGCCAAGCCCCGAGCGGTTCGAAGGGTGAATGAGGAACTCCTCAGGCAGGCAAATGACCTTGTTGGCCACCTTGTCCGCAATAAGCCGATCGATGCAATCCTTCCAAGCGGTGATCGGAGCCAGCAGGCCATCGCGATGCATCTTGATGCGGCCCATGATGTAATCGTTCAACTCTGCAGAATCCCAGCAGCCCTCTGTGGGCCGTAAAGGTCATGGGAGATCCCTTTTCCAAACCCCTTCTTCCCCTTCGGGGATGGGTTTGCCACTCTCCCTCATATACATGGACCTGGACGGGGCGCCCCACGATGTGTCAGAGGGTAGCGCGTCGCCCAAGATGGCTCCAAGACGGCCTCACAGGGCCCATGGCGGCTTCAAATGGCCCGATATAGCGCAATATCGCTCAATATGGCTTCCAAGCTGCCCCATCCTTCGAACCGTTTGGCTGTACCCTCTTTGTTCCTACCCTTCCCTCATCACCTCAACTCGCCTGGGCGTAGTTTCTGGATGGGCATGGTGGGGATACACGCAAAGCGTCAACAATACAAATTCTGCATTGTGTGCAATATAAATCAACGACAACAATATCGTCCTCGCACGAACACAGCTCGAGCCCGAAACGCCTCTATGCAAAGCAAAGAACACGCGCAACATGGAATGTCGACGTGGTGGAAACCACCTGCAAATTCATTGCACCCATATCGGAAATCCCTCTGCCCAGGCTGCACCATTTGCAAATTTACATGGTGCAACGTATTGCATGCCAAGTGTTGGTGTACATGGGCGCTGTTGCGATGGTCGGAAATCATCGCGTCAGATAGGTGCGCTTCACGCGCGCTAGGTGCGTTCGGAACGTATGCCTGCCACTATGGCACAACTATCCTCAAAGCGATGCATTTCAATGCAGCTGATTGTCGACCCACATGACACAGTGCATAATAATGAAACGTATTCCGCATATGATATGCAAGATTGCCACTCTCCCTTTTGCTCGCTATCATTTCTCTTTGCCCTCCTCCTCCTCCTCTTTCTACACGATTTCGCATCCTTCTCCCTCATCCATCATCCATCCATCCGTCGTCATCCTTATCATAATCCTCCTTCGAACCGTTTGGCTGTCCCCTCTTTTTTCCCACACTTCCCTCATCACCTCAACTCGCCTGGGCAAAATTTCTGGATGGGATGGTGGGGATATACGCAAAGCGTCGAGAATACAAAGTCTGCATTCTGTGTGTAATATAAACCCACGATAACAATATCTTCCTCGCACGCACGCAGCTCGAGCCCGAAACGCATCTCACATCAAAGAACACGCGCAACATGGATTGTCGACGTGGCCGAAACCGCTTGTAAATTCATTGCGCCCATATCGGGAATCCCTCTGCCCAGGCTGCGTCGTGTGCAAATCTACATAGTGCAACATGTTGCATGCCAAGTGTTGGTATACACGGGCGCTGTTGCAGTGCTCGGATATCCTCGCGTCGGATAGGTGCACTTCGCGCGCGCTAGGTGCGTTCCAAACGTATGCCTGCCAATTTGGCACAATATCCTCTAAGCGATGCATTTCAATGCAGCTGATTGTCGACCCGCATGACAAAGTGTAGAATACTGAAACGTCTTCCGCGAATGATTGGCAATATCGGAAAAAACAAGTGCCGAGGGTCGCGGTAAGAGAAATATGGCCAGCGAAATTGCTTCTTGTTGTCCAACATAACCGCGCGCGCTTTTTAACATGACTGAAAATCCGCTTTTACATGATTGCACTTCACCATCCCCCCCCCCGCCCCCGCCGACTTGTAAGTTGAGGTAACTCTGGATAAATGCACCCAAACTTTGAAAATGTTATGCGAGTTGCTAAGGCACTAATGCTGGTTATGAGAATGTGTAAGCAGTCATCTGACTTGCAACTACGTTGCAACTACCTTACAACTACGTTACAACTACCTTACAAGTCAACGCAAGTCACCAGTTCACACCAGTAATGTCGGCGTCCGCGACGGCGGCGCAGTACTCGCCTTCTTCGACACCCTCGCCGCCCTCTCCCTCGCCAGCCTCGCCCTCGTCGCCCTCTGCATCCTCTCCACCAGCGCCAGTAGCGTCCTCACCGCTGGCCCCTGCCTCGCCCTCTGCCTCGCCCCCGCCGTCTGCCGCCGCGTTCGCGTCGCCCTCCGCGCTCGCAGCGCCTGCACTCGTCCGCTTCGGCGGGGCCGAGCCCACGCCGGGCTGCACGGCATCGGCCGGGCCCTCCTGGCGAGCGTCGCCACCCTCACCCCCCACGGCCACGCACGCCGCGAGACAGCGAGGCAGGCCCAGGAGCGAGGAGCCGTCGCCATCGCCGTCGCCCTCGGGGTCCGCAAAGTTTCGCGCTGCCTCTTCGTCCCACCGCACTGCGGCGTACTGCTCGTTCGTGTCGCGGAGGTAATCGTAAGCGCGCTTGAAATCGTCGAGGGGCACGCCGAGCTCCTCCAACCGCGCCTTCTGCAGGGTGGCGGGATCGGAACCCGCGAAGACAATCTGCACAAACTCGACAAGATCGCTCTCCCGCGGCGGCAGCGACAGCACCTGCCGACCGCCGTCCGCCTGCGGGAACGCCACGAAGTTCCCCACGTACGCCTTGATCTGCTGGTCGATTGGAGCCCACTGGCCAGAATCGGCCTTGCAGTTGAACCGCCGCACGATGCCCCGCGCGATGGGCAGCAGAAGCTTCGCGCCCAGCGTGAGGTTCCGCAGCGGCGGTGGCAGCCGACCGATCCAGAGATCGTTGGCCAGCGCGCAGGGCGGCATCGTGGGCAACCTCTTGGAGAGCGCGCCGTGACACCCTGCGCAGATGGGCACCTTCTGCTTCGCGTCGGCCACGAGCACCCCGTCTGACTCGCGCCTGTCAATCTTGAAGCACTTCTTGTGCAAGAGCCACAGCTTCCCGTCTGGGCCAGGGTCGCGCACTGCGGACGCCTCCAGCTCCTCGAGGGGGATGCCGCCCGGGCGCTCGACGCCGTTGGGGCCCTCGCGCACGAAGCGCCACCGGGCGTGGTACCGTGCCGGGTCCAGCAGCGCGTGGGCGCGCTGCCGCTGCGTCAGGCGCATGGCCTGCGCCTGCGCGCCCGCGGCCTCGGATGCCTCTCCCCTCGCCGCCTCGAGCTCGGCGCGCGCGGGCGGCTTCGGCACCTCGTCGCAGAGCAGCGAACGCTCCCCGGCGCCGGCCGGCTGCTGCCAGAAGTGCACGCGGTGCAGCTCGTCCGCCCAGTGGAGACGAGCGCAGACGCAGCAGGCGACCCTCGAGCGCACGGCGCGGCGACTCTGCCCGGGCTCGGGCCCCTCGGCGTCCGACGCCGCCGGAGCAGCGCCCAGCGCGTCCATGTCCACGGGCGGCATGTCCACGCCCGCGGGCGGCACGGCCCCGTCCGCGCCTGGCGGCTTCCACCAGGCGCGCGGCGCGTCCGGCGCGGCAGCGGCGGCGGCGGCCTCCCCCGAATCGGCGGGCGCTGCGCAGGCCGGCCAGTCGTGAGACCCCGTGACGAGGTGCTCCGAGAAAGCCTCCACGCACTGCCGCCACTCCTGGGGCCTCACGGGCCGCACGTCGTCGTCCTGCTGGGGCCACTGCTCGGCCAGGTAGAACAGGCGCTTCCTGTACTCCGGCCACCCGTGGTGCTTTTCGTCCACGTGCTTTCTGAAGCCGGCATGCGTGGCGAAGTTCTTGTCGCAAAGGCGGCACGGGAACGGCGGGAGAGCCTCCGGGGCCTCTTTAAACGCCCGCAGAGGGCCGCGCTCGTCACACGGGAGGGCCACATACTTGGGCTGGAGCCTGGGCACGCGCGCCTTGCGAGCGGCAGCGATGGCCGGGGTCGGCGCGGGCGGGGCGCCGCCGGCCTGCGTCTCGCGCTTCCGCGCCTCCTTCACGGCCATGTCGTACCGTTCCGGGCACTCGCGGGTCAGGGAGCTGTGGCCCTTGTCCGGGTCCCACAGCCCGAGAGTTCGCTGCTCGGGTCTGCCATGGCTCCCACAGAACTGCCCTTCGCCTTTGCAAGGATTCCGGCACTGCGCGAGCAAGGACACGCAACGGTGCTGGCGCCAGACGCGCGCGCGGCACCTGCCAGCGACGCACGGCGCGGGGTCCAGGAGCCACGCCGGCAGGGTGCCCTCCTCGCTCACGTGGGGGTCATCCAGAGCCACGTTCACCTCCACGTCCCCTGCCTTCACTGTCTTCCCTCTGAGACGCTCCTCCTCTTCCTTCCGCAGCCGCTCCTGCTGCAACCGCTCCTGGTCCTTTCTCTCCGCCCCGCGAGTCCGCGGCCCTGGGCCCTCGGGAGCTGGCCTCTTGGGTCCGCCGCCGAGCAGCCGACCCGCGCCCCCGCCCGCGCCCCCGTCGCCGTCGCCGCCCGCGCCACCGTCGCCCGGCCCCCGCGCGCCAGAGCCCGACCCCGACGCTGGTCCACCGCCCGCACCGCTGCCCGAAGAAGGCCCGCCGCCGCCGCCGCCCCCCGAAGAGTCGTCGCCGCCGGCCCCTCCTCCCACCACCTCATCCCCGCACCCCGCCAGCCGCAGCCAGTCGCTGCATGTTCGGTCCAACCAGATGCGCACGAATTCCTGCGAATACTTCGTCGCCACCCTTGCAACGCCCCGCGCGAGCTTCGCTTCCTTGAAATCGGGCTCCCCGCGCCGATCGGCGAACGCGTCCGGCCAGACACCGCCGTGACGGGCACGGAAATCGTCGAGGGCAATCAGAGCGCGCCTGTCCGTGTCTGTAAGCGCCGCGTCCTTCTCCACCCCGGCGAGCAACGCGGGATCCCTGTCGAGCGCGGCGAGCAGGCGCTGCTGGTCCAGGTCCCAGTGCCCCGCGGCGAGGTTCCACGTCAAGCCCACGCCCGCCCGCTCCCGGCGCACGAAAGCCGCCACCTGCCGCGCCGCCTGAGGCTTCAGCTTGAGGAGCTGCTGCCAGACGGGCCACTCGGGGATCGCCTGCGGCTTCAGGTCCGCCAAGTACACGGGCGGCTTCAGGTCGCCACTCCCCGGGGATCGCCCGGCGCCCTCCGCGGCCTCCACCCTGTACATGATGTCGCGGTCGCCCTCGAGCTGCTGCAAGCGCGCGGCCAGGGCGTCGCCCATGCGAGCGACGCCGCCGCGCGCGCGGCACCAGGCCCGCAACAGCCAGAGCTCCGCGGGCACGTCGCCCGGCTCGCCCGTGTAGTAGCCGCGCCGCCCCTGGGGGAACGTGTCGGCGGGGAAGCCCGACTCCACGGCCTCGGAGAAGAACGCACCACCATGGCCGGCCCACGATTTCGGAATACCGAAGACGCGCGGCCACGGCGCCAGCCTGCTCCCGTCGGGCCCCGCGCGCTGGTACCAGGGCTCCAGGGCGTGTCGCTGGTCGTGCTTCACGCTCGCTTCGCAGTTGTCCTGGTGAAAGCACTCGTTCTCCAGCAGCAGACCGCGGAACTCAGCGAATCCGTTCTCCCCCCTCGCCGCGCACCCGGCCGCCTGCTTTCGCCGCACGGCGCGGGCGCGCTCCGCTTCCACCGCCTCGCGCTTCGCCGCCAAACTGGGCAGCTTCTTCTTCGACGTGAAATGCAGCCTCTCACACCACGAAGTGACCTCCTCGTCGCTCATCACGTCCCCTCCGCCCCGCTCGCGCTCGAACTCCTGCTGGCACTTGTAGCAGAGGAAATCAGAGGCGAGGCGCAGGAGCACGCTGCCGTGCACCGGGGCGCCAGGTGCGCCGTCCAGCCGCGCCTGCTCTGCGTACCGCGCCTGGCGAGTCGCCTCGCGCACCTCCCCAGGCCTCCAGACCTCTCCCTCGGCGGCGTCCAGCGACGGCAGCGGCGGCGCGCGGACCGGCCCCAGTTTGCCGTCGTCGCGGAGCGGCGCGCGCCAGCGCAGCGGCTCGCGACGGCAGCAGACCCAGACCTCGCGCTCCACGCCCTCCTGCTCGAGCCGGTCGAGCAGGCGCTGCCACTGCTCCCAGGGCTCCCGCACGTCCGAATTGGGCACGGGCGTGCGGCGCAGCAGCTCGGGGTCGGCCTTGCGCAGGCGCCGGATCGCCTGCGACCGCGCCACGTTGTCCTGCGCCGTGGCCGCGTCGCGCCCCAGGGCGACGTCCCGCAGCCGCTCAAGTCCCGCCACCTGCCGCTGCAGCTCCGCCTCCGGCGCCTCCCCCGCGAAGAACCTCGGCAAGACAGGCACCCACGACAGCATGCAGGTCGCCAGCACGTACCGCACGAAATCCTCGTGCTCCTCGCCGACGCCCGCGGGCAGCTCCCCCTCGTCCGCCATGCCCCGCGGCTCTTCGTCCGCGTCCGCCATCTCTGCGTCTCCCTCCTCCTGCTCTCGTCGCTCGTCGTCGCCCTCCTCCTGCTCCTGCTGCTGCTGCTCCTGCTCCTCCTCTTCCAGCTCCTCTTCCTCCTGCTCCTCTTTGTCTTCCTCCTCATCCTCCTCCCCGAGCGCCTCGCGGCGCGGCTCTTCGGCCGCCGGGGCGGCCAAGGCTTCACGGACCCGCCTGTCTTTGGCCAGGGCAGCGAAGACGTCGAGCCCGAGCGCGGCGCCCTGCAGCGCGTCCACGTACGACAGCAGGGCGCCCACGAGCGCGGTCTTCACCCGCCGAGCCAGCGCCCTGTCTGCCCTCTGGAACCTGGCGAACATATCCTGCGTGACCTCCGCGCGCCGCTCCTCCGCGAGGCAATCGGCCGGGTCCGGCTCTTCCTGCTCCTCCTCCTCCCCGCAGGCCTCCTCCCCCTCCTCCTCGGCCGCGCGCTGCAGCAGCTCCTGCCGCTGCGCCTCGAGCGCCCGCGCCTCCGCCTCCCTGCTCTCGGCGTCGCGACGCGCGGCGGCCGCCTGCGCGTACTTCTGCCGCAGCGCGTCGAAGGTGTCGGGCGCGTTAAACGACGCCTCGCGGCCCCCACGCTCGCGATTCGCGATGAACTTGGCCAGCTTGCGCTCCTCGTCATCCTCCGCCTTCTCCACCGGCATCCTCTGGTTCTTCTCGCACCACGCCTCCAGCGCCTGGACCTGGATGAGATCCGCGTCCAGCGCCGCCTCCAACTGCGCTCGCCAGTGCTCGTCCAGGCCCTGGCGGCCGTGCGCGCGCACGTTGCCGATCCACATCGCGAGCAGACGCTCCCGCGCATCGTCGTCATGACCGCCGCTCCTGGGCGCGCGCCCGTGTGTCTCCACGAAAAGCTTCACCTCGAGCACACGCTGCTGCGCCGTCCGCCGCTGCCACATGCCCCTGTTCACCAGCTCATCGAACCTCTCCTGATTGTCATCGTCCAGCTCGTTCTGTCCTTTGACGACATTGTGGATCCAGTCCGCGAGCTTCTTCTCCTCCTCGTCCTCTGCCCCCTGCTTCGGCAGCTCGTCGAGCACCTCCACGTGCTCCTCGATGCGGTCCAGCATCGCGCGGGCGCGCGCGCGCCTCTCCTCCCGCCGGTCCACGAGCCCGTCGAACCGCGCGCGCCGCTCGGGGGTCAGCACGTTCTGGCCCTCGGTCACATTATGCACCCACCTGCCCAGCGCGGACTCCTTCTGCGACGGAACGCGGTCGTGCTCCTCCACGTGCCTCGCCAGCTCGCCCAGCATCTCCTCCGAGTAGTCCCGCGATCGCGCCTCCGCGCCAGCATGCTGCACACCGCTCATGTCGATGCCCAGGTGCGCCGCGAGCGCGGCCCTGTGCACGTCGGCGTCCAATCGCACCCGCTTCTGTTGCTGAACATTCCATTGCCGCGAGGCTGGCGCGTCTTCGTCGCCCTCCGCCCGCAATCGCGTTGCCAGCTCATGCAACTGATTCCGGGTCATACGCGCCAACACCTCCGCGTCCACACCGTCGCGCGCGCCCCCGCGCGCACCCTGCGCCCCTGCGGCACCCTGCTCCACACGGCGCTTCGGCGCCCCGCCCAGCAGCGCGCCACGCCCCGCACCCGCGCGCGGCGACCGCGACGCCGAGCTCGAACGCCCGTGAGCGACGACGCGACACCACGGCGCGCTCTCGGCTTCCCCCCACTCCACGTCGCCAGAGCTCACCGACTCCTCCACGGCGCACACGTGGCCGCCGTCGAGCCAGAGCAGAGTACCAGCGCAGAAGCCCGCCGCGTGCCCCAGCGCCCACGCCACGCGCCTTCCTTCCTGCACTTCGAACGCTTCCACAGATTCCGCAGAGAACACGCGCACGTGCAGGAAGCGGGAGCGCAAGTGCTGGACCACGACCTCAAGATTCCACCTTTCCACCAGCGACCCACAGGCGCCCGAACCCTCGTGGTTCTGGCATGCGCGGCCGAAATGCCCCGCGGCGTCGCCCCCGACGAGTTCAGCCACCGCGCTCTGCAGGCACTTCCCGCGCCACTCGACTGGACAATTCCCACGCGCGCGGCGGTTCCCCCGCCCGCGCCCGCCGCGCGGCCGTGGGCGCGGTGGGCGCGCGGCACCGAATGCACCCACAGACACGGGCACGGCGCCGTCCTGCGTCGCCGCGCTCAGCCCCGCCGGACACGCTCCGAGAGCGATCATGGCGAAGGCAGCGCGCACGGCCAGGTCCCCGACGAAGACCTTGGACTCCCGCGCAGCCCGGCACTTCGCTCCGCCGATGCCGACGCCCGGCGAAAACCGGCGCGCACAGACGCGGCGGCCGCCGCACGTCCGCGCCGAGAGCCCGTAGAGCGCGCAGCAGAACCACCTGGCGGTGACGACCGCGGCCTCGCGATCGGCCAGCTCGGGCGCGTCCGGGAGCTCCCGCGCGAACACATCCCGCTGCCGCCACCAGCGCGCCGCCGCGATCTTCCTCGTCATCACCACTCTGCCGTCTTGCTGTGGCGGGCACGCGCCGAGAGCGACGAGGACGCAGGCAGCGCGCAGGGCCGCGTCTCCCACGGTCCACGACGACGCGTCGGGCGCGGCCATGGCGGCGGCGCGGGGGGCGCGCGCCGGCGGCTGCTCCGGGTCGACGGCACGGGCCGCTCGCGCGGTGAGGAACTGCTCCACGCGCCCGTTCTTGCAAGCCGCCCCCGAGCTGCGCCCAGACGAAACCCGCTCTGGCGACGCGTCGCGCAACAGCGAGCGCGGCACGACGGGGAGCAGCACACGGTGTGCAAGCTGCTCGTTCCGCTCGGCCGCCGCCTCCGTCCGCCGCGCCCACTCCGCCTCCCGCCGCGCGCGCCGAGACCGCCGGCACGACGCTCGGCACGCTTTCCGGACCGCTTTCTGCTCGCGCTCCGCCGCCTCCAGCGCGGTATCATCGACGACCTCCTCGTGGATCACGTCGTGCTCTGCGAGCAAACACTCCTGCACCCGGTCATCCCATGAGCGCGACTCCCGGGCCGGCGACGGGCGCTCCGCGTACCGCCCCCGAGAACCGAGCCCGCCCCCCGCCGAGGTCCCGTCCCCGTCCGCGTCCCGGTCCTGGTCCCGGTCCTGGTCCGGGTCCCGGTCCCGGTCCCCGTCCCGGTCCCGGTCGTCGCCGTCGACGTCGTCGTCGTCGTCGTCGTCGTCGTCGGCGCCCTCCTTCTCCTCCTCCTCCTCCTCCTCCTCCTCCTCGTCTCCCTCTTCCTCCTCCTCTTCCTTCTGCTCTTCCTCCTCCTCCTCCCCCTCCTCCTCCTCCTTATCCTTCTTCTCTTCCTCCTCGTCTTCTTGCTCCTGCTCCTCCTCTCCCTCGTTCTCCTCCTGATTCACCTGCTTCTCCTGCTCGCTCTCCAGATCTCCGTTGTCGCATATGCCGCCGCAGTCGCCGCCACCTCCAGCCAAGGCAATCTTCTTCTGCTTCGCCTTCTGCTGCTGCTTCTTCTGCTCGGCCTCCTCCTCCTCCTGATCCTCTTCCTCGTCTTCCTCCTGCTCTGTCTCGTTTTCCTCCTTCTGCTTCTCCTTCTCCGGCTCTTGCTCCCGGCGCGAGGTCAGCTCCGAGGAATTCTGCCAGAGAACACGCGCCTCCGCAACATTCGCCAAGCAAGAAAATGCCCGGAAAAAATTCGCGAGCATTTCCCCCTTGTAGCGATTATTTGCAAGGAAAACTACGCCTTCAACACAGCGCGCCGGGCAGAAAAACGCTTGCGAAATATTCGCGAGCGTTTGCCCCTCCCAGAATGCAGCCCTGTGCATTGTGCACCCCACTCCTTCAAAACTAATCTGATCTACCCTGTCCGGTACGGCCCAGGGGTTGCCTATCGGCCTTGAGTGGAGAATTCGGGCCCAATACGGCGCCCGGGACGAGTACGTGCTGGCCCCTACAATAACACCCCGGTACGGCTGTGCTATTGGGTCCACCAGTCGCCACTCGCCCCCGCCCGAGACGACAAAGGGCCCGGCACGGCTCCCGATGTCGTCCTCCAAGGTCTCCATAGCACCCCGGCACGGCTGTGCTATAGAGCGCCAAGGAGGCGGCGAGGTGAAAAGAGAGAACTCCGATCCCGAGATAGACCGGAGCGAGTAGGTTCGCGCTCCCGAGCCTCCGGCCAGTGCCGGAAGCCCGAGAGCGCGTCCAGCGCCGCTCAGGCGCCGCGCCAGCCGTGCGCGCCCCCCCCGGCCGGCCCCGCGGGGCTGGGGGTGCGCTGGCGGCCGCGCGGCGCTGCGGCGCGGGCGTCGGGGCGTGGCGTCGCCGTTGTCTTCGTCGTCCCTTCTGCTGTGCTTCGGCTCTCTTTCTTCCTGTTTCTCTCCTGCTGCTCTTCTTTCTCTCTCTCGTCTCTCCTTTGTTCTTCCTTTTCTGTTCTCCTCTGTTGCTCTTGTCTGTTTTTTTTTTTTCCTCTCTGTCTGTTCTTTCCCCTCTGTTTCTCCCTTCCGCGTTCCTGTTCCTCCTGCTCTTCGCTCTCTGGCTCCTTCTCTGCTTTTCCGTTCTTTTCCCCCTCAGTCCTCTGTTTGCTCTTCCACTCGAGCAAGCAGTTTAACGACCTGCTCAGGTCGGGGCCCCCTTTCCCACTCGAGCAGTTTAACGACCTGCTCAGGTCGTGCTCAGGTCGAAGCTTGCCCGAAACGTGCCGCGCGCGGTCGGAGTGTCGCCCCCCGGGCCGCTCAGGCGCGCGGTTTACGCGTGCGGGGGCGGCCTGACTCACGCGGATTACCGTGCATGGAGACGCTGGAGACCTCGCGTGAAGGAGCTCTGGGGACGCTGGAAAGCTTTCCTGAAGGGCTGTGTAGAGCTCTCCTGAAGCGCTCCTGAACCGCTGCCAGCGACGCGTGCGCGCGTGCCTGCACGCGTGCAGGCACGCGTGGACGCGTGCCTGGAGCGCCCCCGGACCCGCTGCAAGCTCGGGCAACCTGCTGCGACGATCGTGGAGCGGCGGAGGTGGGCGTGTGCTCCTCACCACCCACCGCCGGCTTCTTATCTGAAACCCTCAGCTCTCAAGGAGCTATCCGGGAATAACTTGCTAAGGGAAGCTATACGAGTTACTTGCTAAGGGAAGCTCTACGAGTTACGGGGACCTCTGCCAGGCCGCGTGAAACGATGCGCGGGACGCTGAAACCCTCGCAGGAGACGCTTGCAGGGGCGCCGTTTACGATGCGTGGGGCCCTGCAAGGCGCGCAAGGAAGATCTGCCTAGGAGCCTGGAAGAACTGCCGAAGCTCTTCTGAAGCTCTGCCGAAGCGCTTCCCGCACCCTGGAGCCGCGCGTATTGGGAAACGCTAGGAAGCCACGCTCCCGGACCCGCTGCAAGCTCCGGCAAGTTGCTGAGAATCGTGGACCGGCGGAGGTGGGCGTGTGCTCCTCACCACCCATCGCCGGCTTCTTATCTGAAACCCTAAGCTCTCCAAGAAGCTATCCGGGAAAAGCCTTCCTGGCAAGCCCACAGAAGCTCTCGTGGAGCTCTGGTGGGGCTCGGGCCCCCCTCCTGCAGCGTCTCTGGAACGCTGCGAGGGACGCTTCCACGCATGCCTGCACGCGTGGGGGCTCGCGTGGACGCTTGACGGAACCTCTCCCGGACCCGCTGCCGGCTCGGGCGAGTTGCTGCGGGGATCGTGGAGCGGCGCAGATGGGCTCCTGGCGGGCACCACCACCGCCCAGCTTCTAATCTTAAACCCTCTAGCTCTCAGCGAGTTCTCCGGGAATTTTCAACCGAGCAAAAGACAGCAAAAGAACCGTGGAGATTTCTCTTGCCAACTAGCTCTCCAGCGCCCCAGAATTACTCTTAAGCTAACTTGCTAAGCGGAGCTCTACGAGTTACTGGGCGCCGGCGGTAAACCGTCAACCTTTGTTACCGCCGGGGGACTCGTAGAGCTTCCTGACAACATATACTGTCGGAAAAATTGCAGAGAACGAATAGTTTTTCAGCCCAACTCGAGTATCAGACCGAGTTCAGACCTCTGAATGTGACAGACGGACGCGTCTGATGTCTCCGAATCGATTCCTGTGATTACCCGCCCTGCAGCTTCCCTACAGCCCGAATTAAGTGCAGAACGCCAAGAGTAGCTCTCAAGATGACTGGAAGAATACGAACAGTTTCGTGATTCTGCATCGCGCAACAGACCGAGTTCTGAGCTCCGGATTCAACAGGCGAACGCGCCTGATGATTCAGAGTGCGGTAGGTGTACTTACCAGCACTGTAGCTGCCCTACAGCTCGAGTTAAGTAGAAAATACCGACAACGCGTATCAAGTTGACTCGAATAATACCAATAGGTTTGCGGACCTAGCTCGGCTAGCAGACCGAGTTTAGACCTATGGATTTAACAGACGAACGCGTCTCATCATTCTGAGTGCGATAGGAGTGCTTACCAGAACTGTAGCTGTCCTACAGCTCGAGTTAAGTAGAAAATACCGACAACGCGTATCAAGTTGACTCGAATAATACGACCAGGTTTGGGGACCTAGCTCGGCTGACAGACCGAGTTCAGACCTCTGGTTTCAACAGGCGAACGCGCCTGATCATTCTGCATGCGTTAGCTGTGCTTACCAGCTCTGTAACTGCCCTACAGCTCGAGTTATGTTCAGAAAACCGTCAGCGCATATCAAGATGACTCGAAACGGCCGATCCCGCCACCGTGCTTTTTGGCAGTAAAAATTACCCGATCGAGCTGAGATCAAGATGGAGAGCGGGAATAAGATCGAATATCACGGGAAAAATACTAGAGCTCTAACGAATTGTCAAATTTCGAGAACGAAATTTTCAACCGAGCAAAAGTCACCAAAAGTTCCGTCGAGATTTTTCTTGCCAACTAGCTCTCCAGCGCGCCGGAATTACTCTCAGCTTCCAGCTATAACAAGCTAAGGGAAGCTCTACGAGTTACTTCCAGCACTGTGCGCCGGCGATAAACTATCAATCTTTCTTACTTCCGGGGACTGGTAGAGCTTCCTGACAATATATTGGTAGCGTCCAAAACCCGGAGAGCAATTAAGCAACGTCCTGAAAAGAATCCTGGCAACCCCGCAGAAGCTCTCGTGAAGCTCCTCTGGAGCTCGGCGGGCCCCCTTGCAGCGTCTCTGAAACGCTGCCAGGAACGCTTCCACGCGTGCCCGCACGCGTGGGGGCTCGCGTGGAAGCTTGCCGGAAGCTCCACGGACCCGCTGCCGGGTCGGGCGATTTGCTGCGGGGATCGTGGACCGGCGAAGATGGGCTGCTGCCGGGCACCACCACCGCCCGGCTTCTAATCTAAAACCCTCTAGCCCTCAGAGAGCTCCCCGGGAATAATTTGGTTGCGTCCAAAACTCGGAGAGCAAGAAGGACACACACCCGAAAGCCTTCCTGGCGAGCTCTCGGGAGCTCTCCTGAAGCGTTTCCGGGGCTCTGGGGCCCCCCCCTGGAGCGCTTCTGAAGCGTTGCCAGGCACGTTTCCACGCGTGCCTGCACGCGTGCAGGCACGCGTAGACGCTTGCCGGAAGCTCTCCCGGACACGCTGCCGGGTCAGGCGAGGCGCTGCGGGGATCGTGGAGCGGCGGAGACGGGCTGCTGGCGGGCACCACGCACCATCACCGCCCGGCTTCTAATCTAAAACAGTCTAGCTCTCAGAGAGCTCCCTGGGAATGTTAGAGCTTCCTGACAACTTGGTTGCGTCCAAAACCCGGAGAGCAAGGAGGACACGCACCCGAAAGCCTTGCTGGCGAGCCCGAGTAACTTGTACAGCTTCCCTTAGCAAGTTATTGCTGGAAGCTCAAGAGTAATTCCGGGGCGCTGGAGAGCTAGTTGGCAAGAAAAATCTCGACGGACCTTTTGGTGAATCTTGGTCGTTGCCAATAACTTGTAGAGCTTCCCTTAGCAAGCTATTGCTGGAAGCTTAAGAGTAATTCCGGCGCGCTGGAGAGCTAGTTGGCAAGAAAAATCTCGACGGACCTTTTGATGACTTTTGGTCGGTTGAAAATTTTGCTTTCAAAATTCAACAATTTGTTTGAGCTCTAGTATTTTTTTCCCATGTTATTCGATCTCATTCCCGCTCATCATCTTGATCTCAGCTCGATTGGGTACCTTTTACTGCCAAAAAGCACTCCGGCGGGATCGGCCGTTTCGAGTCATCTTGATACGCGCTATCGATTTTCTTAAGATAACTCGAGCTTCAGGACAGCTACAGAGCTGGTTAGCACAGCTAATCGATGCAGAATGATGAGGCGCGTTCGCCTGTTGAATCGATAGGTCTGAACTCGGTCTACTAGCCGAGCTAGGTTGCCAAACCTATGCGTACTATTCGAATCAACGTAGCAGACGCTCTTAGTTTTCTGTACTTCACTCGAGCTGTAGGGCAGTTACAGAGCTTTTAGTCACAGAAATCGAGTCGAATCAACAGACGCGTTTTCCTGTCTAATCGAAAGCTCTGAACTCGGCCTGCTGCCCGAGCTAGAGTCGCGAAGCTGTTCGTATTGTTCGAGTCATCCTCAGAAGTGCTTTCAGTTTTCTGCACTTAACTAGTGCTTGGGGAGGGCTACAGTGCTCCTGGTCACAGAAATCGATTTGGAGACATCAGGCGCGTTTGTCTTTCGAACCCAGAGCTCGGAACTCGGTCTGCTGCTCGAACTAGGTCCGCGAAACTGTTGTATTATTCGAGTCATCCTGAGAGCTGCTGTCGGTTTTCTGCACTTAACTCGGGCTGTAGGGGAGCTGCAGGGCCGGTCATCGCAGGAGTCGATTCGCAGGCATCAGACGTGTCCGCCTGTCGCATTCAAAGGTCTGAAGTCGGTTTGATACTCGAGCTGGGTTGCCAAACTGTTCGTTTTTTCTTAGAGTCATCTTGAGAGGTCTGAAATCGCTTGGGCTGAACAACTAGTCGTTCTCTGGAATTTTTTACCACATTATAAATTGTCAGGAAGCTCTACGACTCCCCCGGCGGTAAGAAAGGTTGACGGTTTACCGCCGGCGCCCAGTTTTTCCTTCCGGAAAGCTCTCTGAGAGCTAAAGGGTTTTAGATTAGAAGCTCGACGGTGGTGGTGCCCGCCAGCAGCCCATCTTCGCCGGTCCACGATCCTCGCAGCGCCTCGCCTGACCCGGCAGCGTGTCCGGGAGAGCTTCCGGCAAGCTTCCACGCGAGCCCCCATGCGTGCAGGCACGCGTGGAGACGTTCCTGGCAGCGCTTCAGAGACGCTGCAGTCAGCGCCCCGAGCCCCGGAAGAGCTTCACGAGAGCTTCTGTGGGTTTGCCAGGGCGGCTTTTTAGTTCCCGGGGAGCTCTGTGAGAGCTAAAGGGTTTTAGATTAGAAGTTGGACGGTGGTGGTGCCCGCCAGCAGCCCATCTTCGCCGGTCCGGAATCCCTGCAGCGGTTCGTTCGACCCGGCAGCGTGTCCAGGAGAGCTTCCGGCAAGCTTCCACGCAGGCCTCCACGCGAGCAGGCACGCGTGGAAGCGTTCCTGGTAGCGTTTCAGCGACGCTGCAGGGAAGCGCTCCGGACCCCAGGGGAGCTTCACGAGAGTTTTTGTTCCCGCATAGCTCCTTGGAGAGCTAAGGGCTTCAGAGAAGAAGCCGGAGGTGGGTGGTGAGGGGGACATCCCACTTCTGCCGGTCCACGATCCTCGCAGCGAGTTGCCGGAGGTCGCAGCGGGTCCGGGAGCGTGGCTTCCTAGCGTTTCCCAATACGCGTGGCTCAAGGGTGCGCGCAGCGCTTCGGCAGAGCTTCGGCAGAGCTTCGCCAGTGCTCGCAGGCTCCGAGGCAGAGGTGTCGTGGTAGGTTTCACAGAGCCCCGCGCGTCGTAAAAGATGCCCTCGCGGGCGTCTCCTGCGAGGTTTCCAGCGCCCCACGCATCGTTCCAGGCGGCCTGGCAGAGGTCGCCGTGCGGCGCTTTGGAGCGCTCTGCGCTCCGCGCCTTGCCTCGCTTTCCGGGTTTTCGATGCTTACAAGTTCCCGGATAGCTCCTTGGAGAGCTGAGGGTTTCAGATAAGAAGCCGGCGGTGGGTGGTGAGGAGCACACGCCCACCTCCGCCGGTCCACGATTCTCGCAGCGCC